>PVHP010016145.1:13954-36390 GCA_004024765.1 Zapus hudsonius | reverse complement strand
TTCCTGCTAAGTAGCAGAGGTGTTTGCTCCAAAGTACACTGTCACAGATGACCTTTTTATCCTTGGAGCTTATGGAAATAGCTTCATCCTTTCTGAAACCTCTTGTGTGAGACCACATCCCAGTTCCTTCACTTTCTTCCCAAAGCTCTTACCTGAACTGCCACTGAGCAGTACCCAAACACAGCAAGCTTTAAAAAAATTATTTGTGTTGAGAGAGGCTGTGGGGGGTCATGCCAAGGCCTCCTGCCACTGCAAACAAACACCAGAGGCTTGCACTACATTTTGTGTCCAGCTTACATGGGTGGCTTGGAAAGTGAACCTGGGCCAGCAGGCTTTGCAAGCAAGCACCTTTAATCACTGCCAGAGCCATCTTCCCAACCCTATTTTCTTTTCATCTGAGAAAAGATGTGTTTTCCAACCTGAGACTCTAGAGAATTATAGAAAATGTGACAGATATGGCAAGACGATCTGACAAGCATAGAGCATGTCTCAAACAAGTGTGGAAAGCATTCTTAATCCCCAGAGTGGACTTCACATACAAGCTAGAGGCCAGCAAGCTTTCCAGAAAGGGCCAGAGAGTGGATACATTGAATTTCATGGGCCTCCCATGTCTGCTGTATATTCTTGTGCCTTTTCTGTGTGTGGTGTTGGGGGTGGGCCTTGTACAGGCTAGGCAAGTGTTTGCAACCGAGCTATACCTTACTCCTATGCTTCTTTAATTGAACAACCCTTACAAATGCATTATTTGTTTGAGGCCTATGTAGAAACAGCCCATAACCCTCATCTGGCCTTGGGGCTCAAGCGTGTTGAACAGACTTGCATCCAAGAGGCAGAGTTGACCATTCCCTGTGATATCAGATCGTGTCCAGCAGATTATTGTGTACTGTGGGCACTACATTCTTAAGGAAAAGGGTGGCTTGTTTTGTATTGCTGTAGAATTCAGAAGTAGAGCAGAGCCAGGTGGGGTGGTGCACGCCTTTAATCCCAGCACTTGGGAGGCAGAGATATGAGGATCACTGAGTTTGAGGCTACCCTGAGACTACATAGTAAATTCTAGGTCAGCCTGGGCTACAGCAAGACTCTACCTCAAAAAAAAAAAAAAAATTCAGAAGTAGAACTAGTAGTTGAGCTAACAGAAAAACATTTTTGGCTAGACAAGTCTTATTTCTCATTGTAAACATTGAAACTCATTTCTTCCAGAGGTTCCAAGTTTCCCATCTCCAGAAATGTCAGGTACTTTTTCCAGAGTGGGCTTCTTGGCAGGTTACACTGGGCAATGGTTCTTTCCAGTGGAAAACCTTGGCTTCAGGTTGGACCAGAGAATTTAAAACGAAAGGTTGAAATTATTGTGCTTTTTAAAAAAGATCCAACACAGTGGGTGAGATGTTTTAGGTGGTTTTGGTCATGCCAGCCTTCTATGTGAAACCAACAGGTGTCATGTCTCAAACAATTCCTCACCCAGATAACCTTACACTGCTTGCGGTGGAAGGTGCCCAGCACTGTGTGGCATTCATCTTTCAGGCAATTCCCTTGCTTCCTTGGAATAGCTTTTGCATGTTCTTATATCTTAACAGAATTCTCATGTTTGAATTTGCAGTCAAGGAGGCAACAGGTCCAATCTGCCCTTGTGGGGTTAGGATTGAAGCAGAGTCTCTCAGGTTGCCCTAGAACTCTTGATCCTCCTGCCTTAACCTCCCAAGGGCTAGAGGTACAGGTGTGCACTACCAGAACTCATAGATGCCTTGCAGCATGCTCAAGCATAGTAGCTGTCATTGAGGACAGTCCAAGAGGCCATCAGCCATGGTTTTAGCACCCCACCCCCAGGTGCTTCAGGCACCCACTCTGGAGCACTTGGCTGCCCACATAAGAGGGCCTGGAGGGGCTTCCTGGCATTCTCTCACACTGGCCCCATTGGAGGGCAGTACCTCAGGTCAGCATTTGCTGAGCACAAATATCAGAATGAAGTGACATGCTGTCCAGGAGTCACTGGGAATAAGAATATTCCAACAACCGTCAACCAAAAAGGGATACTATTATCACCACAAGTGGAACTGGGTTTCATGATAGCTCATACCAGGAGGTGTGCTACTGGAACTTCAGAATGCTCCAGAGTATGGAGTTCCTAGAGAGAGGAAGCCAGGTGTGAAGCAGACACGGGAATGGCCTGCACTCCCCCTCTTCCTGGTCCCTGACTTTGAGTGAAATTTGAGCTTAAAAGAGGAGGGGCCTAGAGTGGCTTCTGTTTGCAATCTCCTGCTTCATATGCACATATGAGAGAGGACAGTGGGAGAGTAGGGGATGGAGGCTCCCACACATTTCAAGTCCTGCTAGGAAACGTGGGCAGATCTCAAGTTATTGGTTCCCTTGCTATGCTGGATATCCTTATAGAGGAGTGAGTGGTGGCTGGTAATGTCGCCCCCTCATGGTCAGTGCAGGTCTCACTTGCCAGCTGAGACCTGGGATGCATTGCCCTGTGCCGGTTCCCTTCTGTAAAGTAGGAATGACTCTAGATAGGGCCTGCCTCCTAGGATGTTTGGTAAAGATGAACATACCAGATGCATTTAGAAAGTGCCTGGTGTGAAGGAAGTCCTCAGTACACGTTAGTTGTGGCAGTTGCTCTTACTAGTTTTGAGACTGATGGGAAGACAAAATATTTAAGAGCCATATTTCTTTTGAGCCAGCTGTGGTTAACTGGTTAACTGGGAAAAGCTACCTTTACTTATCTCATCAGAAAAACCTATTCCTAAGAATTTTGATTAAGTTTTCTTTTGTTAACTGTCACTTTCGTCAGGTGGGCAGAAACAGCGGATTGCAATTGCCCGTGCTTTGCTGAAGGTAAGCCTGAGCCAGCTGGCTGCTTGCAGTGTACCGTTCCTCCTCCTTTTTAAAACCTTGATTTGTGCATGTGGATGGGGCACACACAGGGTCTCTTGCTGTTGTAAATGGATGCTCATCTGGCTCTCTGTGGATGCCTGGGGAATTGAACCCAAGGCCAGCAGGTTTTGCAAGCATCTTTAGCTGCTGGGATATCTCCCGATCCCCCCCTTTAAGGGGGAAGGTGTGTTATATATAGCTGACAGTCTGGTAACGAGTAACTCAGGATTTCTGCCAAGGCCCTTTTCAACAAACACTTTTCGTGTGTTGGGAGCCCCATGTTGAGATATCAGAGTGAAAAAACACACAGACCTTTTGCTATGAATCATATAGTGACCATCATCATTCTTTCTTTTTTTTTTTTTTTTTTTTTTTTTTTTTTTTTTTTTTTGGTTTTTTGAGGTAGTGTCTCACTCTAGCCCAGGCTGACCTGGAATTCACTATGTAGTCTCAGGGTGGCCTTTGACTCATGGTGATCCTCCTACCTCTGCCTCCCAAGTGCTGGGATTAAAGGTGTGCACCACCATGCCCCGCTGTGACCATCATTCTTAAAATGTCAAAACAAGGCTGGGAGGTATACTTGTCTGACCTTTACCCAGTTGCTGAGCGGCAGATTGGAAGCTCCCAAGAGGAGCAGGAAGAATGTGGCAGAGTCGGACATTGTATTTTTAAGGAAATGGCAGCTCCCTTTGCTATTCTCCTCAACTTATAGGTAATGTATTTATTCATTTTGTTTTTTTCAAGGTAGGGTCTCACTTTTAGCCCAGACTGACCTGGAACCTACTCTGTAGTCTCAGGCTGTCCTAGAACTCCCAGTGATTCTCTTATCTCAGCCTCCCCAGGCTGGGATTAAAGGCATGAGCCTCCACACCCAGTTTACAGGTGATTTTTTTTTTAACAACTTTACTGAAACAGTTTTCATACTATCCCCACTTTAAATGTACTTTTCAGTGACTTTTAGTAAGTTCACAGTTGTATATACACTCCAACCCAAGCATTCCTGTCTGTCTGCAGTCTCTCCTTTCTTACCCTGGCCCATAATGCAGAGTTGCTGTATTTATCTAGATTTGCTTTTCTACACAGTTGAGATAAAGACCCAGACAGCATGCAGCCTCCATATCTGCTTCATTCAGTGATGTCTTAGGTCCCCGCACATGGTCACCTGTTGAGAACTTCATTCCCCTGTTTTGCACAGTCTGTTTGCTATTTGCTGATCCATTCCTCAGTTGATCTAGAACTGTCTAATATATGAACACACATTGGCCAGCTTTTGTGGATACACTTTCATTCTTGTGGATTCTTGGGACAAGCTAGAATTTAATATGGTCTTGATCACCTCGCTTATATTTTCTGCCTTATTAGCTAGCTTGCTCTTCCTAAACAAGTTCTTGGTAGATCTTTGAGAGCTGCAGGCTGTCCTTAGTTTCAGATGCTCTCTTGCTGTTTACTGGTCACAGCAGGATAACGCTGCCTTAAGCAACATCCCATCTGGTGACTAGAGACAGTGACTTCAACTTGCTGCTGGCACTTCCCTCCCACTCCCTGGGGATGTTCAGGGGCATGTGCTTTCTCTCTTTGTTGAGATGAAATCCACACCCTATGTAAATTCCCATCTCAGTATAGTTCCAGGGCATTGGTGAGAGCATTTCCATCACTTAGACAGGGTCTTCCCTCAGCAGCGCTCTCCTCCTCACCATCTTCCATGTCAGCCCCAAGCCACTCCTCTGCCTTCTGCTCACAACTGTGCCCAGGTGGTGGTGCGCCTGGCTCCTTCGAAGCACGCTTGCCAGACAGCAGCACGCAGTGTAGGTCATCATGCTGTTCCTTCTTGCTGCCTAGAGCTGTGTTCTCTAGTAAACCATTTTTCTTTTCCAAAAATTTTTTTTGCCTTCAGAACCCCAAAATTCTTCTCCTGGATGAAGCAACCAGGTGAGTGTATCTTTATGTGTACATTCATGTTAGAGGGTGTGTGTATCTGTGTTGGGGGGATCTTGGTTACATGTACCTGTGTTAGAATTCTTCTCAGTGACATGTGCATCTGTGTTGAAGGATTTATCAGTGGCGTGTGTATCAGCATAAGAGGGGGTCTCAGTGACATACGCATCCGTTAGAGGGGGCCCGAAGCCATGTATGTGATACTGATGTATCGTTTCTAATCCCTCGTGGGTGACAGTGCACTGGATGCCGAGAATGAGCACCTGGTGCAGGAGGCACTTGACCGGCTGATGGAGGGCCGAACAGTGCTGGTCATCGCGCACCGCCTGTCCACCATCAAGAACGCGAACCTTGTTGCTGTCCTTGACCAGGGAAAGATCAGCGAGCATGGGAAACATGAAGAGTTGCTTTCAAAGCCCGATGGGATTTACAGAAGGCTAATGAACAAGCAGAGTTTTATATCATCATAAAGAAGCAGGTGCTGGAGCTCAGTACAGTGGTGCTGCATGGAATCCCAGCCCTCAGGAGGCTGAGGCAGGAGGATTGCAAGTTTGAGGCCAGGGTGGTCTACATAGCAAGGCATCACAAGGAATCAGCTGCAGCAGCGGTCACTGGTAGATTACCTGGGAAGGACTTCAAAGCCACATATCACTGCAGAAGCTCTTGAGAGTGTGACATCTCGGTCATCTTCCAAGTATGTGAAATAGGCCATAAAACACTATTGGAAAGCAACCTATCCTCGACACCTTTTTATTCAGTTTTAACATCATTATTACTTTGTAAACGTCTATAGCACTGAAGTTACTCCAGGCTTGGCACTTTCATTTCTTTCATCTTGAGTTAAATACAGCACGGCAGGCATCGTGTTTTCTTTGGCCTGCTGCTGTAAGTAGCTGTTGTCAAATGACAACTTTCAGAAGGGAGTTACAAATTAAAGGCCTATTTATTTTAGGCCATTTGCCAATCACCGGATCCTGCTTACCTTGTGTCTCATTTTACTAGGGAGATTTCTAGAAATGCAGGTGCGTTCTGGCACTCTGCTAAGCAACCCTGCCTGACACTGGCAGTCAGGGTGAGTGGTAAAAGGAAAGGGAACGTGGTTTGTCCCCGTGTCTTCAGAGGTTAGGAAGCTGTGTTTTGTGCCCTACGACTTCTGAATGTGTACAGTGTTCAGCATTTGTGCACATGAAAGCCTTGATGTATTTTACCAAAGGAAGTCCCATCCTGTGAGCAGGAAAGCTTCTGTGTTCTTCCTCACATATTTGTTTCTGTGACTCCTTTTGAGAAGCAAGGTACAAATAGCCAGTTAATATCAACAAAAGTGAATGAAAATGAATTTTACCTTTTCTCAAGGCATGTATTTTGTAAATTACAAGTTGAAAGCAATTCCCAGATAGATTGTGATTTTTTTTTTTTTAGAAATTTCATTAAGAAGTCTGAATCTGAATAATAAAACTAATTTTCAGTCTTAACATGGGAGTGGTAGCTCACACCTGTAAGCTCAGGGCTCAGGAGGTTGAGTCACAGGATCATTGCAAGTTTGAGGCCAACCTGGGCAACACAGTAAGTTTGAGGCCAGCCTGGACTATGACATGAACCCCTGTGTCAAACAAAGCTTTTTTTTTTTCCAGGTAGGGTCTCACTCTAGTTCAGACTGACCTGGAATTCACTGTAGTCTCAGGGTGGCCTCGAACCCCTGGCGATCCTCCTACCTCTGCCTCCTGGGTGCTGGGATTAAAGGCGTACGCCACCATGCCCGGCTAAACAAAGCTTCTTGAAGAGTTTAGTAGTACTTGCTACTACACTGAGTATAAGGAACCTTGAGAATGCGGCCCTCTCCTGAAAGGACATCAGTGCCCCTTCCTCTTCTACTTGGAGTTACACTTCTAGTCATCTCGGGGCTTAAAGCAATGCCTGCCACTGAGGAAACCTACCACATTTGTGTCAGTGCTTTTTCCTATGATGGAGTTAAAACATGTTTCCCACCCAAAGTGTCCATTTCCCTGGGGAAGAAGAAACTACCACATTATGAGAAGCAGTGACTCGCATTTTACTCTACTTGAGGAATCTGTCAGTGAGTTAGATGGGCTCCATGGATGAGTGAGAAACAGTACATCTGGAACAATTCCTTGTGTGTGTTTTTATATAATTTGCTCTTGTGTGGTTCACAGATCAATCAGCACAGTCATTTGCCTCAGAAGATGTGTTTTCAAAGTTGAGTTGGTGGATCATTATATATTTTTTTCAATTCATGTGTGTCTCTAGGTAACATTTTTATATCAGATTAAAATTTATAGTGAATGTTGTGTCCATTTTTTTTATGTTGCTGGGGATGAACCTCTGCTCTCACATGCTGGGTAAATGCTCTACCACTAAATTGCATCCACAGCCCTATGTCTATTACTTCTTTTTGTTTAAAATGTTTATTTGCACTTCCCCAGCCCAAGATTTTTTTTTTTTTTTTTTTTTTTTTTTTTTTTTTTTTGCCTTCCCCCCCCCAAGTTTTTTTTTTTTTTTTTTTTTTTTTTTTTTTTTGAGGTAGGGTCTCTCTCTAGCCCACACTGACCTGGAACTCACTCTGTAGTTCCAGGCTGGCCTTGAACTCATCATCTTCCTCCTTCTGCCTCTGGAATGCTGGGATTAAAGGTGCGTCACCACGCCCACATCCCAGCAGACATAACTCACACATTCAGTGTATTCAAGGCACTTTTAAAGAAATATTTTATTTGTAAGTAGAGAGAGAGAGCAAGACAGAAGAGATACACAGAGTGCCTGGGCCTCCAGCCGCTGCAAATGAACTTTGCCCATCTGGCTTTAATTATCTTTAAAAATCTGGCACTAGGGAATTGAACCGGGGTCGTTAGGCTTTGCAGGCAAGCGCCTTAACCGCTGTGCCATCTCTCCAGCCCAATATATATATATATTGGTTTTTCGAGGTAGGGTCTCACTCTAGCCCAGGCTGACCTGGAATGCTCTATGTAGTCTCAAGGTGGCCTTGAACTCAAGGCAATCCTCCTACCACTGCCTCCCAAATGCTGGGATTAAAGGCGTGAGCCACCACGCCCGGCTTCCAAAGATATTTTTAAAAGTAGCTACCTGAGAGCATTATGGACACAGAGTTACACAAATCAAAGGTATTAAAATTCTGCACAAAAGTAGATATGTGGAGTCCAATAGGGAAACGATGGAAGGCCAGGAACGGAAAATCCGGAGTTAAAAATCAAAGAGACCCTCACAAAGGGGTTTTAGCAAGTAATGCGTGGTCCGTGGTCAGAGTGGATATTTACAAGCTCTAGTGCAGCGTGGGGGGCAGAATGAAAGACCCCCACCCCGACCCTCCAAAACAGCCGCCTCCAAGCTGAGCGGCGCGCAAGCCTGCTGCCAGGGCTTCTCTGGAAGGGCTCCGGGGCCGGTGAGGGTGGGCGCGGGAACGCAGACCTCGGCAGCCCCAGCAGGAGAACCTGGAGTGGGCTTTCAATCCAGCTCACCAGAGGACATGCCGAGAGACCCTGCAGAGTGCACGCGGTACCAGCTCGCTAGAGCATCAACCACACGCCGAGCGCGTGCGGCGTCCATGGCACGGACCGCGGAAGCCTCATTCCCTAAGCCGCGGACGCTGAGTCCCCTCCCCGCGCCGGAGAAAGGCGCTAAATCCCAGGGTCACATCCCGGAACTCCCGAAGGCCTCGGAAGCTAGCCCCGCCCAGATCCCGCACGGCCACTGCCACGCCCTGCGACACGACGCTGATTCGCGTCATTGCCGCGCGCCGCCGCGCTCAACGTCATCGCTAAGCACCCGCTGTCGCTGGGACTCCGCCCCGGAGCTCGGCGGCGCGGCGCGTCATCACCACGCGCCTTCCCGCCCCTGGGTATTCGAGCCCTGAGCGCGCGTTAGCCTGTCCGGGGCGCTTTCTGCAGGAATGTTCTCGGCCGTCTCTTCGCCGCGGACCCCGGGTCCTGGGTCCCGACGGGGTCCGCTGTCCGGAGTCGGGCCGGCGTCCACGCCCCGAGCGGCGAGCAGGAGGGGCTTGTCTCTGGGGTCTGCGGTCGGCTCTCCGGTGCTCTTCTCTCCGGTAGGCCGGCGCAGCTCTCTGAGCTCAAGGTAAGCCGTCCTGGCTGGGCTCCGCTCGGCTACAGCGAGCCCTGGACGCCGGGAGACCCGGTCACTTTGTCCTCCCTTGTCACGCTCCAAGCCTCCAACTAGAACGACAGCTCCCTCGGAGCAGTATCAGAACAGTGGGGTTTCTAAGGCACCGTGGTGGTTTGAATCATAAACTATCGTGTGTTGTGAATGCTTGGGCTCCAGCTGGTTGCAACTTAGGAAGTGGAGCCTTGCTGAAGAGTGTTTTACCGGGGGGCAGGCTTTAGGGTGTTATAGCCAGCTCCCCCTTGCCAGTACTCGGCTCTCTCTTGCTGCTGTTTTCCACCTGCTGTGGCAGGAGTGACACCCATCCTTTCCCTACTAAGCTTCTCCTGGAGACTGTAAGCCAAAATAAAGCCTTTCCTCCCAGCAGCGATTTTTGGTCAGATGTTTTATTCCAGCAGTGCGAAGGTTTGTACCTGGACCACAGGTACAAAGAAAGAAATGGAATCACTGTGTTTTTTCCACTCTTACACATCATCTTGTTTTTCATAGATCTCTTGTTGCAAACATATAAAGACAAAGGTATTGGAAAAATTTTAAGTTACAAGTAACATTACAGGTTCTCTCTCTCTCCTCCCCCCCCCCTCTCTCTCAGAGGAACACCTACACGGATAGTCTCCCACCATTCCATATCGGAGTCTATGAACTATGATGTTAGAATGTTTGGATCATCTCTCCCTGTTAAAGTCATGGAAGCCCTAACACTGACTGAAGGTATGTGTCTCCTTTCCATTTGCCTGTTACAAACTCAGAACCAAGCCCAAGCTCACATGCAGGGTGGCATTTGACTTTTTCTGTAGAGCAGCAGGCAGCCTGGCTAATTTTTTTTTTTTTTTGAGGTAGGGTCTTGCTCTAGCCCAGGCTGACCTGGAATTCACTATGTAGTCTCAGGGTGGCCTCGAACTCACAGTGATCCTCCTACCTCTGCCTCCAGAGTGCTGGGATTAAAGGCATGAGCCGCCATGATTTATCTTCAACTGTTATTCATATAAATTTGAGAAGCTGAATGAGTTATTCCAACATAATTATGTTGTCTTTAATGGTTTTAGTGAGTTGTAATATTTAAAAGTTGACCAGGTATATGAAGTGTAGCTATTAAAAACCAAAAAGCAGGTAGGTGTGGTGGTGTACATCTTTAAACCTTGCACTTGGGAGGCAGAGGTAGGAGGATTACCATGAGTTTGAGGCCACCCTGAGACAATATAGTGAATTCCAGGTCAGCCTGGGCTAGAGTGATACAAAGCAACACTAACAAAACCCAAAAAGTAAAATGTAGCACCTTGCAGTTTTGTGTTAAATAATCAACTTCAAATCCTGCCTACAGTTCTGGGTCCTTTTGGTGCCCAGAACTTGTGGACAAGTTCATGGAGTTACTATTGCGGTAGCTTTAGGAAGTTCTGACATCAGAAAGATGATGTAGGGGTTGGCCAGTGACACAAGCCTAGAAAGGCAAAGATGAGAATGACAAGAGGGTGACAGGATCTGTGATGAGCAGTGTAGACTTAAAGAATTCTTCATGACTGGAAATCACCTTGTGTGCCATTGGATGAGGTCCTCCACACTTGCAGGCCAAGAACCTGCAGCTGCTGTTAAGCTTACTGAGAAGACCCTCCAGTTTAGCAAAAAGCCATATTGGCCTGTTGTGGCTTCACATTTCAATCTGTTCATTCCCAGTGCCATGGTTTTGCTTCCTGCCCTAGGGTCGTGAACACCACCACGGTTAGAACTTGACGGCATGTGAGCTCAGCTTTGCTGCTTCACAGAATACCCTTGTGTCTCCATACCATGCAGAAATTTTTCTGAACCTCTCATTTAAGGAGCTCTCATTTGAAAATCATATTCTTTTGGAGCAATGTGATTTTTTTCTTTGAAATGCTTTTTAGTTCATATGAGGGGGTGGTTATTGTTTGTATTGCTTTATTGTCAAGCTATAAATGTAGCTGACAAAACGTTAAGGTATCTTTATAACAAAAATTAAAGAATAGGGCTGGAGAGATGGCTCAGCGGGTAAGGCACTTGCCTCCAGTGCCTAAGGCCCTGGGTTCAATTCTCCAGGACCCACATAAGCCAGACCCACAAGGTGGTGGCCCTGGTGCGCTCTCTCTCTCTCTCTCTCTCTCTCTCTCTCTATCTCTGCTTGAAAATGAATAAATAAAAAAAAAAGTATCAATTTTAAAAAAAAAAAGAATATTGGTCTGGAGAGATGGCTCAGCGGTTAAGGCACTTGCCTCCAGTGCCTAAGGCCCTGGTATATTCTCTCTCTCTCTCTCTCTCTCTCTCTCTCTCTCTCTCTCTTTGTAGCTCTCTGCTTGAAAATGAATAAATAACATATTTTTTTAAATTAAAGAATATTAAGCATAGATCCAAAATAGTTTTTGTCTCTGGATATATTTCTAAAGGTAATTATCAAAGTTAAATAGGCCTTTTGTTTTGGACCTTGATTATTCTTAGATATCTAAAAGTTGTGAAATAATGCTACCCGAAACAAGAAAAGAAGCTTTTCTGGGCAGAGTGTGAGATTAACTCCTGCCTTGTTTTCCCCTTAGTTGATGATCAGCTGTCTGTCCACATAGATGAAGGTGGGTGGGTTTGCTTGGTCTGCAAAGAGAAACTCCTCATTTGGAAGATTACTCTGTCACCTGTCACTAAGGTAAGGGCTCTTTAGATAGGGGGTGGGGAAAAGGAGTGCCACCTGGTTCTCCACATCTACTCTTGTTCTCTAGAGTTCATGGAGGTTGCTAGTCTAGAGCTATGCAGGCATTAGGAACTTGTGATGTAAATACAAATGTTCTTTTGTTTTATTTTGTTTTGTTTTTCAAGGTAGGGTCTCGCTCTAGCCCAGGCTGACCTGGAATTCACTGTGTAGTGTAGTCTCAGGGTGACCTTGAACTCACAGCGATCCTCTTACCTCTGCCTCCCAAGTGCTGGGATTAAAGGCGTGCGCCACCACGCCCGGCTTACAAATGTTCTTATACACATTTCTATGTTGGGAGATGTTTCTTCTCTCCAATAATGTGTTTTTATTGATGTCTGAGTTTCTTTCCTCCCAAAAGACCCACTGCAGCCAAATTAAGCATCAGCCCAAGGTGCGACTGTCTTCATGGGCTCTCTTGCTCTCTCTTCCCAGCTCTCAGGCCGGCCATGCTCTCTTGGCTCTGTAGTTGCCTTACTGTGTCCCAGGCCTTAGCACCATTTCCTAATCATTGAGCCTTTCTGCAGAAGGGGCTCAGTTCACCCACTGCAGCACTCCATATCTCCTTATTCACCTCTTCTCCTGGACACAGGGTAGTCTTGTTTTGGAGTGGCTGCTTGCTCCACTTCTTGAGAAAGTCTGGTGGGGTTTAGGAAGCTTCTTCACATGTTTGTGAGAGTCCTGTCAACAACTGGCAGACATTTTAATTAATTGCTTAATTAATAATTCCACAGACTCAGAATATGGGTCCCTCCCCTCTGTTCCCTCTGACCATTCTGTCTTCTGGGCTGACTGGTTTCTTTGCCTCTACAGGCTGTGGAGCATGAGCACAGTACAACCCTCTTTCCAACCCCTAATTTCCTTAACTACTTTGAACTCCACAATGACTTGCAGTGGGGAGAAGCTCATTTGGGCTCTAGGTAGGAAGGGGAGGAATTACAGTGTGGTCTTCCATGTAGAAGCAGTATAACCCTTGCACCTAACATTGCTCTGCTCCCCAACCAGGCTCTTTGAATCCCAGCTTTGCCCTTGGGACCAAGCCTAAACCCACAGCCTCCTCCCCAGCACAAAGAGCTCACCTATTCTCCTTACCATTCCTCCCTGCCCTGCCCTTCAGTCATCTCAGCCAGTGAGGCCTGGACCTTTTAATATATATTTTTTAAGACCCTTATTATTTGCACTTAGTAAAATTAGAGGCTTTGAAATTTTATGGGACTAGCATGCTGGTCTATTTAACAAGTTGATGCTTGGGCTGGAGAGATGGCTTAGCAGTTAAGACTCTTGTTTGCAAAGCCTTGACCGCCTGGGTTCAATTCCCCAGTTCCCACGTAAAGCCAGATGCACATAGTGGCACTTGCATCTGGAGTTTGTTTGCAGTGGCAAGAGACCTTGGCACTCCTACCCATTCTCTCTCTCTCTCTCTCTCTCTCTCTCTCTCTCTCTCTCTCTCTCTCTCTCTCTCTCATAAATAATAATAGATTAAAAAAAAAAGTCCAGTGCTAAAGCTGCCCACACAGCCAAGAGCTGAGCTTGCTTACTTATTTCTAGGCTGGAGATGGGCTTTGTTGGCTCTACCAGGTGATGCTTGCTAAACTTCTTTAAGTGAGGTCATCACTGGAGTTTGTGACATCCCCTCAGCAGCCTCTTCAGGCAGAGTCTTCGTCTCACTGCCTTCCAGGCTTCCTTAACTCTAGGCATTGGCTGTCCTCCTTGCTGACCCCCACTGGTATCTATAGTTAGGGACTGTGGTGAAGAAGAGTCCTGGCAGGGGGAAGGGGTGGCGGGTTAATTATCAGGGATCTGGATATTTGCCTGAGAGTCCAAGAAATATTTTAATATCAACGTAGTGTACTTTCTCTTTTGTCATGCTCATGTTACATGACCAGTAATCATAAGTAGGCAGGGAAAGTTCCATAGGAAGCCTGAGCACTTTTCATAACCAGTGGAGTCCTTGGCCTGGGACAAGCACAGAGCACTAGCACTAGTCCAGAGTAGCTCGTATCTTATCCTGACTGTGTCTCTGAAGATACTTCATTGTAAAATTACTAAAAGCCTGATCAAAAAGAGCTGTGAAAAGAATTGACATTTTAGAGTGATGTTTCTAGCCAGGAGTCAGTCTGAAGTAGGCAGAGAAAATAGAGAATTCAGAATGAACAGAACTGGTACACACACACACACACATACTCACAGCCCCTTTAATTCTGTAAAGTATCTGAATTTGGATGATGAGTTATATCCTCACTAGCTGCAGCATATGCTTGACAAGAAGGCTTTCTGTTTGGGTTTTTCTGCAGTTGTCTGTTTGCAAAGAGCTTCAGCTGCCCCCCACTGATTCCGACTGGAGCGCTGACCTGGTGGCTCTCTCTTACACTTCTACCTCAGGTGAAACACAGTCCACTCAGGTAGGTGACTCAAAGGCTGATGGAAACGAGCTTTTTAAAGATATTGAAAGAATATTCTGAGCTTGAAGGAGACATCTGATCTGAGACATAGTTATAAAGCTGCCAGAAATCATCAGTGGCCTTGGCAGAGGACAGACAGACACATGGGTCTGTGGAACAGACTAGAGGGACAGGGTGGCCTGCAGTCTTTGACAAGTATGATGGACCTCAGTGGAGGAGGATCTGTCCAGGAAAGGATGCTGAACAAACAGTTGGCCATCTGTAATTTAAAAAGATATATTAACTCCTCCACCTCATGCTGAGCTCAAGATGAGCTCAAGCAAATGCCTTGAACCTCTGAGCCATCTCCCCAACCTCAAAGATGTACTCAAATAGATTACAGATCTAAATGTCAATGTAAAATCTGCAAAAGTCATCAGGATTAAGGGTAGGCAGGGTTCTTGGAAGCACCAAATCATGATCCATAAAAGATTTAACAAAACTGGGTGGAATTAAAATAAGATCAAAATTAAAAAAAAAAAAAAAAACTTTGTTTAAGACAAAACAGTGACCATCTGCAGACTGGAAAGAAATACTTGTCAGTTCTAAATCCAACAAAGGACTTGTATAAAAAGAACTAGCAAAGATGATAAGAAAACAGACCATCAGGGCTGGAGAGATGGCTCAGCGATTAAGGCACTTGCCTCCAGTGCCTAAGGCCCCGGGTTCAATTCCTCAGTACCCACATATGCCAGACCCACAAGGTGGTGGCCCTGGCTCGCGCGCTCTCTCTCTCTCTCTCTCTCTCTCTCTCTCTCTCTCTCTCTCTCTCTCTCTCTCTCTCTCTGCTTGAAAATGAATAAATAAAAAATTTTTTAAAAAAGAAAACAGAACATCCAGTTTAAAAATAGGGCAAGGTCTTAAATGGGTACTTCACTAGAGAGGATAAGCCTCACTAGCCATAGAGTGAAGCCCCTCTGCACAGCTAAAAGCCCTGACACTCTCTCTGGCAGGACTCAGAGCATCTGGCACTGACACATTGCTGGTGGGATGCAGAACAGGCCAGATACTCGGTTTCTAGTTCTTACAGGTGCAGGTGCAGTGCCCTGTAACTGAGTCCATTCCTGGCTCTTCACCTTAGAGAAATGAGAAGACCATGCACGAACATCGCGGTAGTTTTATTTGTGATACCAAAGCTGGAAACAACCTGTGTGTCTTCTAGCAGAGACACCCATGTGATCCACAGCTGACCACTGGTGCACGCAGTGACTAGTTAAACTCTGGGCAAGCTGATGGAGGGAGGGAGGGTAGGGTTCTAGTTTGTAGTTTTGCTCTGACAGAGCTGCCGTAATGGAAACTGGTTGCTGGGATAGGGTGAGCAAGGCATGACCATCAAGGGACATGGTGACAGAACCGTGTGTATCCTTACGGTGGGTAGTAACGCCATCTGCACCTGTTAAAATTAACAGATTTGTACAGAAAGGTGAAGGCGGTTTTACTGCTGGATAATTTGGGGCGTTTTAATCCAGCTCTTACTTCTGATTTTATTAGTGTTGACTAGCACCCAGTTTGGGGGCTTCTTTTGTTGTTAACTAATGTTGTGGTTTTGTTTCAAGGCTATTGCTGTCATGGTGGCCACCAGAGAGGGGTTCATCCGCTACTGGCCCAGCCTTGCCAGGGAAGACACCTTCTCAGAGATTTGTGTGGACTTGGGAGGTGAGAAGACATGCAGGTTCCTGACAGCAGTGCAGGTGTGTGGGGAGAGCTGCAGTGTGGGCTGCCAGGGAAGTGTGGGCTCGGAACAGCCATGGCAGCACTCAACAGAAAGAAGAAAGTGAGGGCTGTGGTGTGAACCACAGGTAAAGCCCTCGCCCATGGGGACAGTAGGATGCTAGTTCATTTTCTTTACAAGCAATTTATAAGAGTAGCTATTTGAAACTCTCAAATCCTAGGAAGACTGCATGTTAGTGTCTGCCCTGCAGATATGTTATCAGTGATCTCGGGTGTTTTCAGTTTCTGGCATATCGTTTAAAGAATTGGAAAAGATGCACTCCAAAAAGTGAAGCAGAAAGAAACTTAAGAGCAAAGCAACATGCTAAGAAGTAAAAAATAGTGAAGTAAAAAAGTTTAAGAAGGAACAAAGCAGTAGTACAGTGCCAAGGGGCAGTGGGCCACCTGCATTAGAGAGCATTAAAGAGCCTGCTTAGCCGGGCATGGTGGTGCACGCCTTTAATCCCAGCACTCGGGAGGCAGAGGTAGGAGGATTGCTGTGAGTTCAAGGCGACCCTGAGACTACATAGTGAATTCCAGGTCAGCCTGGGCTAGAGTGAGACCCTACTTCGAAAAACCAAAAAAAAAAGAGCCTGCTTACATATTGGGGCTTCTTGTCACAGGCTCTAGGAGGAGGAGCTGGTTAGTTTTGTGTGACAGACAAATTAACAAGCTTTTCTCTTTTGTGCATGTCCCTTCCCATGATGTATCTGATTCTACTCACATGTATACCAAGTTGTGCATAGGCATAAGATGATAAATAGGAGATTACCTGTAAGTTCACTCAGATGACAGTTTACCCACAAAACCCATCCCCGCCAGATGACCCCCTGTCTCCCGATTGTGGATATATATTAGAGTATGTTTGAATAGAAACAAAGCCACTACCAAGGAGTTGCCAAAGGAATAACTTAACCTGTTGTCTGAAGTGCGGTGTGTATGTAGCTCAGGGCACTTTGGGGTCCCAGGTTGCTAGGTTCATTGTTAGGAAAGGTGTATGTTTACTTCCGGGGGCCACAGGGTGTCCCAGGTTGCTAAGCTGTTCCCTATGCTTGCCTGCCCCAGGTTTATCCAAGAAATATGGGGCTGAGGATATAACTCAGTAGAGTGCTTCCCTAAAGTATGTAAGGGTACATAACCTGTCATTCCAGCATTCAGGAGAGTGGAGACAGAAGAATCAGAAATTCAAGATTGTACTTGACAACATGGCAAGTTCAAGGCCAGCCAGGGATACATAAGACTGTCTCAAAAGAAATCTGATATTTCATTAGTTAAACCTACAATTTGGTAAACCTACAGTCTAAAAATCAGATTGAAAAATTGAACATTTTTCTGCTACAAAAGTTTTCTATGGCTGGACATGGTGGCACACGTCTTTAATCCCAGCACTCAGGAAGCAGAAGTAGGAGGATCATTTTGAGTTTGAGGCGACCCTGAGACTACATAGTGAATTCCAGGTCAACCTGGATTAGAGTGTGACCCTATCTCTAAAAACCAGAGGGGAAAAAAAGTTTTCTATGCATAGTTAATAAAACTGAGTGATTGAATTTCAAATGAACTGTTTTAATTCTAAAAAAAAGCCTCTTTTTAAATTTAAGGTGAGGAGGTCAGCCTGGACTAGAGTGAGAATCTACCTTGAAAAACCAAAAGAAAAAAAGTTTTCTATGCATAATTAATAAAACTGAATGAATGAATCTCAAATAAACTGTTTTAATTTTTTTTTTTAAGCCACTTTTTAAATTTAAGGTAAGGATGGTTTTGTCGAATCTCAGCAGCCCAGGCTGGTCTTGAGCTTGTGATCCTCCCAGGAGCTGGGGTTATAGGCACTACCACCCTGCTAGTTCTCTTTGCCTTGGTGTGGGAGGCACACTGCGCTGCTTAGCTAATCTCAAGGTCTTTGTTCACAGGGAGGAAGTTTCATCTTGTCCTCCCAGGGAAGCCAGCTGGTTCGCTTGACACCTGAAAGCTCAGGAAAGATCCACCAGCATGCACTGCCCCAGGGCCAGGGCATGCTCTCAGGAATTGGCCGAAAAGTTTCTTCCCTTTTTGGAATTTTGTCCCCTTCTAATGATCTCATGGTAAGTGTATAAAGACTTGTTTTATAGTAAGAGGAAAGTTTCTTGTGGAGTTGTGATTGTTTGCATATAAATTAAAGCATTTGTGCATTTGGGTTTTTTTTTGTTTTTGTTTTTTAAATTTGTTGAGAGAAAGAGAGGGAAAAATAGACAGAGAAAGAGAATGAGCAATCCAGGGCTTCTTGCCACTGTAAACAAACTCCAGATGCATGTGCATCTGGCTTTATGTGGGTACTGAGGAATCAAACTTGGGCCATCAGGCTTTCCAAGCAATTGCTTTTAATCACCGAGTTATCTTTCCAGCCCAATTTTTTGGTTTTTTTGAAGTAGAGTCTCACTCTAGCCAGATTGACCTATAAAACTTACTCAAACTCATGACAGTCCCCCTATCTAGCCTGGGGAGTGCTGGGATTAAAGGTGTGTGTGCCACCACACCTGGCAGAGAACATTTTTAATTGTGTTCTTTTTTACTCTTTTTTTTTGGGGGGGGTGGGGGTTCAAGGTAGGATCTTGCTCTAGTCCAGGCTGACCTGGAATTCACTATATAGTCTCAGGGTGGCCTTGAACTCATGGCGATCCTATTTTTATTTATTTGCAAGCAGAGAGATACAAAGAGGGAGGGAGTGTGTATGAGTGTATGGGCTCAACAGGACCTCTACTCACTGCAAAGGAACTCCAGATGCATGCACCATTTTGTGTATCTGATTTACATGGGTACTGAGGAATTGAACCTGGGTCCTTAGGCACTGGAGGCAAGCACCTTAACCTCTAAGCCATCTCTCCAGCCTTAATTGTGTTCTTTAAGAAGGAACTTGCCTATTTTAAACTTGACCTGAAGTATGTCTTCTCCCATACCTTCTTACGGCCTGCAGCTGCTCAGCCTAGAAAAGTTGGGCTTAATGTCTCCTCTGCTTTGTTCTCTCCTGAGGAGGAGCTGCTGTGAGCAGAACTGCACCTGTCTAATACAGGCCTGGGACTGAAGCTGCTCCTCACTGCACTGCTTCTTTCACCTGCTTCCTTGCATGCTCTTTGAACCTAAAACTTAGCATATCCAAAAGCTCATTACCATCTTCCTCCTTCCCTCCTGTTGACCACAACTGCGTTACAGACCCCATCTTTCTTTTGACCTGTTTCTGTAATGGCACTGCCATTCTCGCAGTGAGCTGGGTTTCAGAGAGTCCCAGTGCTCCTAAGCCTCCCTCTTCTTTGTCACCTCTCAGTCTCCCCAGCTGCTTCTGCCAGGCATGTTGTACCCTGTCCTGTTTCTGTTGACATGCCCTGGTCTGTACTCGGCTTCCTAGGCTAGTCTTGCTAGCGTTGGCCCTTTCTGCCCCTTAAGTGACTATAGTCATGTTGACAGGAGAAGTGGAGATGATTGTTTAACTCAGAAGTCATCATGTACATCCAGTTGAACAGCATCTATTTCACCAGCTAGAACCCACTTCAGGCAAAATAACACCCATGTGTAATGAGTGTCTCTCTCTCTCTCTCTCTCTCTCTCTCTCTCTGGGTGTTTTAAGGTTCTTTGAATCGTATTCAAGGAATGGAAGACATGCACATAAATGGCAAACAGCAAGAAGTTTTATAAACAGGTGAAGCAGAATTTAAGGTGGAAGTGGGGAGAGCAAGAGAGCAGTGGCTTCTTGAGCTAAATTGTCCAAGAGCAGCAGATTCCTTCCAGGGCTCCTCTGTGGGCTCCAGGAGGAAGAGCTGGTTACTAGTGTATAGTTTGGGTGGTTGGGTCTCTGCTTTGATTGACAGGCTCGGGTTATGTGAGCTTCTCTACTCCGGATGTCCTTTTCATGATGCATCTGATTTTAATCATGTGTGTACCCTTCAGGCATGGGCATAGATAGCATGTTCACTCAGAGGACACAGTTTGCTTTGCTGAACATGCACCCCAAACCAGTCCAGGCCTTCAGCCCCTTGTCTCTCAATCCCTGGTATATCCTGGACCATATTTGAACAGAAATGGAATGTTACCAAGGAGTTGCTAAGGGGAGTAACTTATTCCATTGTTTGAAGTAGAATAATATATGCAGCTCAATGCAGGTGAGTTCCCAGGCTGCTAACAGGTTGCTAGATACATGGATAGGATAGTACTGCTTGAACCAAGTGGTGTCTCAGGTTGCCATGTTTTTCCAATGCTTGCTCGACTCGGGTTTACAGACTCAAACTCAAGACTCTAATGTGCTTTCTTTAAAGAAAGTTTTCTGGGGAACCTGTAACTTTCTCATCTCTTAGCTCTACTCTTCCCAGGCCTCTGCCTTTGGAGATCCAGCCTTACTTTCAGGTCCATTTCAAGGTCACTCCATCCTCCAGAGCCTGGCAGAGGAATTCTACTCAATACAGAGACCATAAAACGCATGGAGCTAGAATTTAGTCTCAGCCCGACCCCTTTCTGTCTGCACAGCTATCCAGTGTTCTCTGGGACAGAGGAAATTCAAGCTTCTACACCCTGACAAGCTCAAGCATCAGCAAATGGGAACTAGATGATACTTCAGAAAAACAAGCTCATAGTTGGGATATACACCGAGCCCTGAAGGAAAGCATTACCGATGCTATTTGGGTGAGGAACAGTAACTTCAGCCTGTGGTTCACGTTTATGGAGTGCCTATCCCTTCCTTGTTTGCTTTGAGACAGGGATGCTCTGAAATCCACGCCAGCCAGGAACTCACAGTTCTCCACCTCTGCCTCCCAAGTGCTGGAGTTACAGACAAGGACCACCATGTCCAGCCCATCTGACTTGTTTACTTGAGCACATTCTGATGTACTAAGCTGTCTACAGCCATCAGATAAGCAGAAATGGAGTGCTCAGTCTGTGTCTGTATTGGAACTCAGTGATTGGCTTAATTTGGGGGAGGAGATTAAAACAGGATCTTATATAACCTGAGCTGTCTTCACATTCACTATGTGGCTGACGTTGGCCTTAAACTCCTTCCTTCAATTCCTAAGTGCTCGGATCATACCCATTTTTGAACAGAAGTGGAATGTCCCCATGTCCCCATACCTGGCTGACATGATTATTAGGTGTGCATTGCTCATTGGTGTAGCCCAGAGGTGGAAAGAATATCATAGAAAGTGCTGAGTTTACGCTTTGGTGTTTCTGTTTAGGGATCTGAAAGTAACTACGAAAATATTAAAGAAGGGGTCAACATTCAATATTTGGACTTGAAGCAAAACTGGTAAGTAACTGACTTGTGCAGGTGATGAGTGGTCTTGCTGCGAAGCCTCCCCAGTGCACTTGCTGTTCCTTCCATAACAGTGAAGGTTCCTGGGGAGGTGGAGGCATTTCTCAGCTGGAAATGGTGTGTTCCTGCCCATTAGAGCCTCAGCTTCTCAGCTCACACAGCCAGAGTGGCTCTTTCCTCATTCCATATTCTTCGTTTGTTTTTTGTTTTTCTGAGGTAGGGTCTCCACTCTAGTCCAGGCTGACCTGGAATTCACTCAGTAGTGTCAGGCTGGCCTTGAACTCACAGTGATTTTCCTACCTCTGCCTCCCAAGTGCTGGGATTAAAGGCATGCACCACCATGCCCAGCTCTCCATTTTCAGGCCATGCAAAACCCCATCTTTCCTGCTACTAGAGAGTCCTGTCTGCTTTCATCTCCTGTTGATGAGGGAGCTCACATAGCCCATAGTCAGTGGCTGAGCTGAGCAAGGAAAGGTGCTGTGAGATTGTGTCCTGCCAGTACAAATCCAGGCCTGCTAGTTCAGCCTGTGATCCTTGCACTCAGAAGGCTGAGGCCGGAGGATTTGAGTTCCAAGCCAGCCTGGAACACATAACAAAACCCTGTCTCAAATTTAAAGTCTTTTTCCTTGTTTCAGAGTCATATTGACTGTTCTTTGGGTGTAGGACAGCCAGTGCTGCTTGCTCTGTGGGTGCGGCAGTTCTCTGGAGTTTTCTTAGTATGTTCAAAGTAATAGTGTTTAGTTACTTTCCCCATACATTTCCCTTACAGGTCATTTACCTGCTTTCATTTATCTTTATCAGATTTAGAACATAGTCCACTGTGAGCTTCGCATGAAGTTTTCAGGTTGGGAGGTGAGCTGAGAATGAGACCAGTCACTGGTGCCTTGGGGCTCTGTTCTCTGTTCTGGGTCCGTGGGTTACTTAGGGGGTTGCAGCGCGCATCAACTCCCCGTTCACCCACGGGAGCTGGGTGAGCAGCGGCTTGGAACAGCCGTGAGCGGAACGAGAGATGAGACCCTCGGGAGAACGCGACAGTGGGCAGATCTCAAAACTTTATTTTCACATCCAGCCTTATATCCAATCTAGGGATGCGCTGCACCGCCCTATCTCCTACACAAAGGGGGCTCAGTAAACAGGAACACAGCTACGAAAACTCAGGCAGCAGGAGCAAAACCCATTAGCACTTGTAAACAGGATTTAGGGCCTTCAGCCATCCCCTGCCTCCTGGGGGCGCAGGTGTGTTAGGAACAAAGGCATGAGCTACCATGCTCTCATCCGGATGCATATTAAAGCTTAGCTCTCAGATATGCAGCCAGGCTGGGTCTGTGAGAGAATGGTGATGTTAGCAGAGGAAATAAAACCTTATTGTTTGTTA
>PVHP010016145.1:0-13854 GCA_004024765.1 Zapus hudsonius | reverse complement strand
AGAATTTGCCTCAACTTCCTTCAGAAGGAGACTGTCCCAGAAGCCTGCCAGACTCAGCAAAACCCTACTTCCTCCATGCCTCATTAGCAGAGTACCACACTCTGTGCTGTCTGTCCTTTGGCAAGGTTCTCTGGAGACATGGAAAACACTTGTCCTCCACCTTCTAGAGGTGTTTTGACCAGAATACCTGGGGAATTTTACCTATACAA
The DNA here is from genome assembly GCA_004024765.1 of Zapus hudsonius. Classification (NCBI taxonomy): domain Eukaryota; kingdom Metazoa; phylum Chordata; class Mammalia; order Rodentia; family Dipodidae; genus Zapus; species Zapus hudsonius. Next base: position 13,645 of record PVHP010016145.1, on the reverse strand, counting down.
GGTTTCTTCTGTGTGAGGACATTTTTTATCGAACTCAGTCATTGATCTTCATTGATTTGTTTTACATTTTGCCCAAAGCTACAGTCCGGGTAATGTACTCAGTGTGCAGGCTTGTAAGTTCTTTTACTGGATTATTACTGATAAAGCCAAATACTTCATTTTAGATAAGAAGTTTGGTTGGTTTTATTGTATATTGTGGTGGAGGGGGAGAGTTGAGAGAGTCTCATTCTGTAGCCTGGGTTAGTCTCAAACTTGTGATTCAATGTCAGTCCCCTGAGTGTAGAATTGCAGGCTGGTGCCACTGCAGTCTGGCTAAAATGTTTTTAAAATATTTATTTATTTGCAAACAGAGAGAGAGAGAAAGAAGAAAGAGAGAATGGGTGTACCAGGGTCTTCAACTATTGCAAATAAACTCCAGGTACATGTGCCACTCTGTGCATCTGGCTTTACATAGGTACTGGGGAATCGAACCTGTGTTGTTAGGCTTTGCAGGCAAGTGCCTTAACGACTGAACCATCTGCAGTCCCTGGCTAAATTTTTTAATTTTAAATTTATTACATATAACTTCATATTTACTGATGTGCACATTTGTGATTGTCTTCCTATCATCACTACCTAAAAATTTGAAGGGGTTTTTGTTTGTTTGTTTGTTTTGTATTTTTACAAGAATGTCAGTGAAAACTGGCCCTAGCACCACTCCCTGAAGACACTGTTAAATGATTTTGAGTGCTTGGTAGCACAATGATGTGAAGTGAGCTTCAGTGACCCTAGTTTCTGCCTTGTCATAGGCATGGTCCACAGTGCCCCCTGCTTGCTGTGAGAAGGAGGCTCCTTGACTCCATCTCCTGAGACCTTGCTTGTGACATTCTCACACTGCCACAGTTCCTGCGTTCCTCCCAACAGTCTGAGGGACAGCATAAAGTTCAGTACTTGACATCAAGTACAGTGTCACTTGGGCCTCACCTCAGTTCTTAGAAGTGGCTGCCTGGAGAGAGTGCTTGCTACACTGTACTATTTCTGGGCCTCGAATGAGGTTGCTAATAGTGCTACCTAAGATTCATTTTAGAGACCATTTAGTTTTTTGTTAAGGCAACAACTTAGATTTGAGAACATTATACAATCTTTAAGCAAAAGTTGGTTTATCACATGTACCATAGTTTGGAATTTGTTTAGCTGATAGTTAAAATTGAAAGACTTGTTTTTTCTTGAACTAAGGAAAGTTGTAAAGATTACTTCCTAATAATCAGTTCTCTACAGCTTACCTTTTGAAGGGCCTTAGAAGGTTTCAGGCGCAGGATCCATGTAGCCCTGAGTAGCACTCTATCCAAATAGGTAGCAAAGTGTCACCTGTGATGCTAAATGAACAGGGTGACTGTTCCAGTTGAAGCCTATCCTGGGCTCTACTAGGCTTGAGGGCCCCGACTGTTCTAGTTCCTAGCTCCTCTTTTAAAAAGGTGAGGTTGCTGGGCATGGTGGGACAAGCCTTTAATCCCAGCACTTGGGAGGCAGAGGTCACACTGAGACTACATAGTGAATTCCAGGTCAGCATGGGCTAGTGCAAGACCCTGCCCCGAAAAAAACAAAAATAAAATGAGAAAGAGAACAGGCCCATCACTCTCCCAGCAAAATTCCATTTTGCCTCTGGTGGTCACTGACCTGTTCTCTCTTTCCCTAGTTTTATTTTTTTCAGAGTAGTGTATAAATGGAATTGCACAGTATAGAGCCTTTTGATTTTGGTATCTTAATATGGTACATTTAAAATTGATTCCAAAATTTCTTCATTTTCATTGCTGAATAGTATTCTACTGTGTGGCTATGTCAGGATTTATCTACTCAGCAGTTGAAAGGTATTGGATTGTTTCTAGGTAAGGCAACTATCATAAAGTCACTGTAAACATTTATGTGCAAGTGGTCATGAGAAGATGTTTTCTTCCCTTAGATAATGTCTAGGCTAACATTTCTGGTGGATGTGTTTAATTTTGTAAGAGCATGCCAGATTGTTTCCGAAGGGCTGCAGTCTTTCTTTTTCCTTATCTAGTGATGGGCTGCTGGTTTTGGCAGCAGCATGGCACCCAGGAGACAGTCCCTGCCTCATCTATTACTCTTTGATAACAGTGGAAGACAATGGCAACCAAATGTCAGGCGCAGTTACTGTGGAAGTCACTCAGTATAACCCACCTTTCCAGGTAAGTTAAATTACAAGGAGTCTGTAGCACTGACTTTTATAACCATTGCACATTCTTTGAGCTTACTTTCAAGGCTTGGAAATAATTTCTCATAGCTTGTTTTTAGATATTGTTGCTTTTTTTGTTTTGTTTTTAGGTAGGGTCTCACTCTAGCCCAGGCTGACCTGGAATTCACTATGTAGTTTCAGAGTGGCCTTGAACTCATGGCAATCCTCTTACCTCTGTGCTGGGATTAAAGGCCTGTGCCACCACGCTAGAGTTTTAGGTATGCATACCCTGCTGGCATTTTACAGGGTGCTGGAGATTAAACTCAGGTCTTCATGTTTGCTCAGGAAGCACTTACCTGCTGAGTCACCTCCCCAGCCTTGTTCTTTTATTTAATTAACAGGAATAAACTTTATCATGTGTTCTGATTTTGTATGATTGGAAATAATACTGTTATAAATTTTTCACACTGCAAATGAGTATAGAGAAAATAATTTAAAAATAAAAAATACCCTACAGTTCCAATTTAATGTTTTAAAAAGTACATTAATAACAATTTTTCATTGCCATTTGCAAATTTGATCATGCAGTGAGGTCTCCTATTTCTGCCTCTGGTTTTATATATGAATAGTTAACTCTGTTTCCTTGTATATGAGAATGCTGTTTTGGTGCACCACCCCTACCCCCCCCCCAAGCACAGGCATCTGACAATAGAATAAAAGCCAAAACCAAAACATTGGCTTTGGTTATAGATAACTTTCTGCTCATTTACAAACATTGCCAGCTCTAAAATAAATAACATAAAAAAGCTTTTATTTTTTCCTCCATTTGTTGCAAGCTTCTAGTGATAATCTGAACTCCATATAAATGTTTTCAAAACTTGCTGTTTGGAACTCAACAGCTGAAGGACACTATCATGCTCATGAAACCAGCCCTTTTGCAGGGAGGGGTAAGGGGTGCTTTTGAGACAGGGTATAGCCCAGGCTGGCCTTGAACTCCTGATCCTCCTGCCTATTATCTCCTAACTACAGGATTACAGGCATGTGCCACTACAACCAATTGAGACTAGTGTTTTTGTTTGTTTGTTTGTTTTTTGAGACTAGTGCTTTTTTAAAGTGGGATTTTATTCAGATTTCCTTTCTTCTATGTAAAAGCCTAGGTCTTCAGACTTTGGCTTTATATTGCTAGGAAGAACATGACATTGGCCAGCCCAGGTGGAAGGTTTGGGGAAGCTGTCCTTCAAACGAGGGGAGAGGGAGGGCAAAGTCACACTGAAAGGGGCTATGTGGTGAAGGAGGGTGTATGGCACACAGGGACCCACACTGCTTATCAGAGGTAAGGGTACCAGGAGATTTGGCTTCCATTCCTCATCGATGAGTCCTTCTTGCTGCTTCCTCATAGGGTGGAAAGGCAGCCCTGGGACCTAATCCCTCCATAAACCTACCTCCTAACATGGTCACTGGAGGTTAGGTTCAGCATGTGGATTTGAGGGGAACACAAATGTCTAAGCTATAGCAGTGTGTTTGTTTTTTATTATTGTTGTTGTTTTTGTTTTTTTGAGGTAGGGTCTTGCTCTAGCCCATGCTGACCTGGAATTCACTATGTAGTCTCAGGTGATCCTCCTACCTCTGCCTCCTGAGTGCTGGGATTAAAGGCATGTGTCACCACACCAGGCTTAGCAATGTTGTTTGTTGGTATTTCCCTCCCCCACATAGGGTCTCACTCTAGCCCAGCCCAGGCTGACCTGGAATTTACTACTATGGAGTCTCAGGGTGGCCTCAAACTCACAGTGATCCTCCTACCTCTACCTCCCAAGTGCTGGGATTAAATGCATACACCACCATGCCTGGCTGTTTTTTTGTGTTTTTATATTTTGTTTTGTTTTGTTTTTTAAACAGAGAAAACTGGTCTCACTCTAGTCCAGGCTAACCTGGAGCTTGTTCTATAGTAGCCATTACACCTGGTTCATGACAGGGTTTGTAAATCATCTCATACATATTCAGTGAATGGACATCTCAATTTTATCATTTCTATGGGATAGTGTTAAATAAACATGTGATTCTAAAATCACACAATCACCTTATTTTTGTTTCAGTTCTCATTAACTGTAATCCTAAATTTACCTTTCAGTCTGAAGATCTGATTACATGTCGGTTGATGGTCCCAAACTTTTTAAGCCAGATGGCCTATCTGTATACGGAAAATGCCGTCTTTGTGTGCTCCACGGGGACTGGGAAGTTTTCTCTTCCTCAGGAGAAAATTGTCTTCGATACCCAAGGTACAGTAACCACTTTAGAATGTATGGTTGGCAGCCTCAGTGGACACTCATGGTAGTTTCTGTTCTCTTCCACACATGCTGCTTTAGGCTCGCTACCCTCCAAGTGCTACTGAAGCTTTAATACCCTCTATAGCAGCTAAGTCCCAGCCAAAGTGAAAACCAAAAGGATGCTAGACTTCCCAAACTGTTAGTTTATCACAGAATTTGTAACATTTTCTCCTGAAGAGTCCTGAAGGAAGAGCTCATGCTGAGAGAAATAGCTGCCTATCCTAATTGGTGAGGTGACTTATTATGAGGTGTCATCTGAACAGTTTGTCCAGGCCTCTGGCAAGAAGAATCCTAAGGAGGGGGGCTGCAAAGGATTTACCTATTGGGACTGCACCAGGGGACAGCTGGAGCCTGCATAGTAGTCTCTACTCTAGCACAGGGCCCAGAGGATGGATGGATAGGCTGTTTCTAAGGGGAACAGGCTCAGGCTCCCACCCAAGCTGGCCCAGTAGGTAAAGACAGTCAAGTGAGAAGTAAGAAGAGGTCCACAGGATGGAAAGACTGCCATGAAGAATTTTTGTTTTGGTTCTACTATATCACTGCTTTCTTTCTTTTTTTTTTTTTTTTTTTAATCACTGCTTTCTTACAATGACCATTTTTTAAAATTTATTTATTTATTTGCAAGCAGAGAGATAGAAGAGAGACAGAAAAAATGGGTGCACCAGGACCTCCAGCCACTGAAAATGGACTCCAGATGCATGCACCACTTTGTGCATCTGGCTCTATGTAGGTAGTGGGGAATCAAACTCAGGTCCTTGGGCTTTTCAGGCAAGTGCCTTAACCGTTGAACCATTTCTCCAGCCCTCATGACCCATTTTTACTACTTTTAAGGAAGAAGGACTATCTGCTTCTTCAAGTTAGAACAGGCTCTTGACATTTGATTAGGAAATTTTTAAAAATATTTTCAGGACTGGAGAGATGGCTTAGTGGTTAAGGCATTTGCCTGCAAAGCAGAAGGACCCAAGTTCAGTTCCCCAGTACCTATGTACTCTCTCTCTCAAATAAATAAATAAAATATTTTCATTTATTTGTAAGCAGAGAGAGGAAAAGGGCATACCAGGGCCTCTGCTGCTACAGGAAAACTCCAGATCCCTGCATCTGGCTTTCTGTGGGCATTTGGGAATAGAGCCAGGACCAGTAGGCTTTGCAAACAAGTGCCTGTAACCATTAAGCAATCTCCCCGTTCCTGATTCTGGAATTTTTTTTTTCATGGTAGGGTCTCTAACCCAGGCTGACCTAGCACTCACTCTGTAGTCCCAGGCTGGCCTCCAACTCATAGCGATCTTTTTACCTCTGCCTCTGGAGTGCTAGGAATAAAGGTGTGCACTACCACATCTGGCTTAATTCTAGAATTTCTAAGCTGAATTCAAAGTAGTGTTCTTAAGTCCTGACATACTTTTTGGAGGCTTGGACAGGAGTCTGGCATGAACCCTCAAGTTGAGACTACCCTGGGCAGTGTAGCAGGATTGTCTCCAAAAAGAAAGTAAAATAAGCGTGTGCAATAGCCTTATAAAAAAGGAAAGGGTGTGTGTGTCATGATTTCCAGCCTGGGGTGTTAGATTTCAGAAAGCAATCTATTTGTGTGTTTTCTCTTCAGGAGATGGCATTTTGGGCACTGGCTCCTGTGGTGGCGTTCCCATCCTTTTCTCTAGGAACAGCGGTCTGGTGTCCATCTCACCGAGGGAGAGTGTGTCCCTGTTAGCAGAAGACCTAGAAGAGTCCTTGACCTCTTCCGTCGGTGGACGGGGCAGTGAGGTAAAGTCATTAATAGGTTGCTTAACGTCTGTTTTTACCAGAGCATTTCCACACAAGATGTCAGACAATTCAAAAGATTCAGGAAGAAAACAGTTGTTTTTCTCCCTCATCCCCTTGTTCCCAGAGCAGCTGCTTTCGGGTCTCTTGGCTGTCCTTCTGTTCTTTCCTTTGCTCTCCAAGCAAGCTGCACGTGTGAGACAACTCAGGCTCCCCCTCTGCTTTTGCCCTGCCTGGTAGCATGATGTCAGATGAACACTGGTTTGGGTTGCTGAGCCTGGGAGTGTACTGGTGGCATTTCCCATGTTATACAGCTTTGAGTGATGCTTGGAGTATTCATGGAATGGTTTTGTGTTTTCTTGATTTCTTTGATGGCTGATTTGATCATCCCACACCCTTCAGCAGCTCTGGAAGGTGTTTTTTGTTTTGTTTTTTTTGTTTTTTTTTTAGTGATTTCTTTTTATTTTTTCTTTATTTGAGAGAGAGAGAGAAGCCGGGGGTGAGGGGGGAGACAAGGGACGTACCAAGGGCAAATGAACTTCAGATGCATGTACTACTTTGTGGGGCTTTATGTGGATACTGGAGATTTGAACCTGAGCAGTCAGGCTTGTAAGCAAGTGTGTTAACCATTAAGCAATCTCTCCAACCCATGGAATATGCTTTTCAGGGTAGCTCCTCCCATGGTCACACCTGCATGGCTTATCCTATAATGTGCTTTATGCCTTATCTAGCCCCTTATAACCTGCCCACCTGTGTGCAGATCTGCTGATCTCAGCATGGCCCTGGCTCTGTCCCCTGGCTCCTTCACTTGTGGTAGCCACACTCACAGGGTCTGGATGCAGGTGAGGCTGCTGTTGATTGCTATTCTAAGGTGTGTTTTGAGAGAAATATTGAGATGAAAACCCATTAGCTTTCAAAGTTAGGAAGATGGTTTGGCCCTTAAATGCACTTGCTTCTTTTTTTTTTTTTTTTTTTTTGGTTTTTCGAGGTAGGGTCTCACTCTAGTCCAGGCTGACCTGGAATTCACTTTGTAGTCTCAGGGTGGCCTTGAACTCACAGCGATCCTCCTATCTCTGCCTCCCAATTAAAGGCATGTGCCACCATGTCGGCTTAAATGCACTTGCTTCTAAAGTCTACTGACCCAGGTTCAACTCCCAAGTCACCTGTGGAAGCCAGACACAAAGAGTGTCCCAAGCATCTGGCATCCAACCTCCTCACCTCCCCCCCAAAAAAAGGGTTCTGATAATTTTTTTTTTGTCTGTTTGTTTTGGGGTGTTTTTTTTTGGGGGGGGTTGTTTTGGTTTGGTTTGGTTTTGGTTTTTTGAGGTAGGGTCTCACTCTAGCCCAAGCTGACTTGGATGCACTATGTAGTCTTAGGGTGGCCTTGAACTCACGGTGATCCTCCTACCTCTACCTCCCCAGTGCTGCAATTAAAAGTGTGTGCCACCATACCTGTTGGTTACTTCTCCAGATGTTGGTTACCGCACGGGTCCCTGGCCCCCTGCTAAATGAGTCTCTGTCTCTCTGGCCAGCAGGAGACCTGGCTCAATCGAGGAAAGGTGAGCACGGCGGCTGGACAATCACACGCAGCCGGGAGATAAGTCAAAGCAAATCTCAAAACTTTATTTTAGCATCCAACCTTATATACAATCTAGGGATATGTTGCATTGCCTTATCTCTTACACAAAGGGGGCTCAGTAAACAGGAACACAGCTATGAAAACTCAGCCAGCAGGAGTAAAACCTATTAGCACTTATAAACAGGATTCAGGGCTGTCAGCCATCCCCCCTGCCTCCTGGGGGACACAGGTGTGCTAGGAACAAAGGCATGAGCTACCATGCTCCGGGCTCTCATCCGGATGCATATTAAAACTTAGCTGTCAGATATATAGCCAGGCTGGGTCCCGACACACACCCAGCTAAAAAAATTTTTTTTTTTAATTTGGTGAACAGTTGTGGGTGGGTGTGCCATCATAGAGTGGTCCTGTTTGACCTTCAGAAAGTACAAGTGTTCTGACACCTCCAACTCTAAACTGGAGCTTGTTTCTTTGCAGAGTATGGTTTTTGAGACTACTTCAAAGAATGAAACTATTGCCCAGGAAGATAAGACAAAACTACTGAAAGCTGCTTTTCTGCAGTTTTGCAGGTATAGCAGTGTCTGTGTATGTATGTGTGTGTGTGTGTGTGTGTGTGTGTGAGAGAGAGAGAGAGAGAGAGAGAGAGAGAGAGAGAGAGAGAGAGAGAGCAGTGTCTGTATGCGGGCATGTGTGTGAGCACGTATGCTTGTTTGTTTCTGTTTAGCCCAGGCTGGCCTTGAGCTCAAGGTTCTCCTGCCTTGGCCTCTGGGATCACAGACTGCTCCCCTCCATGCCTGGCTGGCATGGCACATTTTCTTTTCTTTTGTTAAGTTTATTGATAGCTCTCATAAGTATAGACTGTAAAGCATAATAATTACCACCCACCACTCCTCCCCACCTCCCAAATCTACCCTCCATTGAATCCCTTCCTCTTTACAATTAATCTGTCTTCTATTTTGATGTCATCATCTTTTCTTCCTATTATGCAGTTCTTGTGTAGGTAGTTTCAGGCACTGCAAAGTCATGAATATCAAGGCCATTTGATGTCTGGAAGATTGCATTGTAAGCAGTCCTACCCTTCCTTTGTCTCTTAGTTTCATTCCACCACCTCTTCCGCAATGGACCCTGAGCTTTGGAGGGTGTGATAGAGATGTCTCAGTGCTGAACACTCCCCTGTTGCTTCAGCACTATGATGCCTATTTTGTTTGTTTGTTTTTGAAGTAGGGTCTCACTGTAGCCCAGGCTGAGCTGGAACTCACTCTATAGTCCCAGGCTGGCCTTGAACTCACAGTGATCCTCCTACCTCTGCCTCCCAAGTGCTGGGATTAAAGACCATGCCCAGCCTCAATAGTCTTCACCCTCTGAAAAGAGAAGCTTCTCTAACCAAAAGTGAGAGTAACATTAATATGTGGGCATAAACATAAATGCTTACAGGGCAGTTTGGTGGCCATAACATAGCATTTAGCCAGACAACAATTATTACTCCCCTAGGGCTTATGACCTCCCCAGCCATGGGCTTTTGACTAGGTTTTCAATGCCAGTCATGTATTCCCTTCCTTGGAGCAGGCCTCCAGTCCAATCAGAGAGAAGTTGGTTTTATGCTGTACCAGACATGCCACTCTCACACCATTTGGCTGGCCAGCCATAGGGCTGTTTAACACCATTGATGACTTCTGTCTCCCATAGGGCAGCATGCTGCATAGCTTTTTCTAGCATTCTGACAGCTAGTCAATAGGGAGGAGCTCCAGCTCAGCTCCAGTTTGATTTCTTAGTGACCTACAGCCCAAGCATGTGGAGTCTTTAGCAATAGTGTCTCACCATCTAGTTCTGGTAGGCAACGTAGAGCCTTGGCAATAGCCTGTAATGTTTGGAGGCCTCAGGGGCCTACCTGGCATGGCACATTTTCAAAATCTGCTACATTATGTGTGGGATGCATTTCAGCAATGCTTGTTGTGCGTTGTTGGCTAATGAGAACAAGTTAGAGGTGTGTATTGTTAGAAGGAACAACTTCTGAGTGCTTTCACACAGTTATCTGAACCTGGCAGCTACAGGAGAGCCCAGCTAGGCTGGCAGAGTGTTGTATCTAACAGCCTCCACAGAAGCAGTAATGTTAAAACTGATGGTCATGGGGATATGGAGCAACGTCTCTTGTTTATAACATCCAAGCAGCTGAGTTGGGGGAGTTTATGAGTGTTAAGAGAAGCAGGCCGAGCCTGTGAGCTGAGGTTTGCTGTGTATAGTGCTGCTACAGAGACTACTGGTCCTTCAGGCAAACTCAGATTCTACAGTTGGGCTCTTGGAGGTCAGGTTTTGGCAGTAAGATGGGTCCCAGCTGTGCTCTCATTGTGGCCAGCCTGGCTGCTCATCGCTGGACTCCTCTCATCTCCTGGCCTTGGTTGGCCAGCTCTCTGCTTTCTGTGGCCTCCTCATCACTCATTGACATTTGAGACAGGTGACTTATTGGGCACCTGCCCATTTGCACACTGTTGAGCAGCACCTGGACCTCTTCCTTTTTGAGGCCGGTAGCCCCTCCCCCAACTCATTACACCCAGATCATCTCCAGGCAGTACCAAATCCCCAAGAGGGTCCCCAGTGGGAGATAAGACTTCAGATGTTATCCATTTTGGTTTTTGTATTTTTGCTTTTTTTTATGCCTAGTATCCTTCTAAATCTGTTACAGTTTCTATATATATATTTTAATTTTATTTGCAAGCAAAGAGAAAGAATATGAATGGGCATGCAAGGGCCACCAGCCACTGCAAACAAACTCCAGATGCATGTGCCACTTTGTGCATCTGGCTTTACTGGACCAGATGTACTAGGGAATTGAACCCTGGTCATTTGGCTTTTCAGGCAAGCACCTTAACCACTGAGCAATCTCTCCAGCCCTTATTTTTTCTTTTTATATTAGCTCAAAAAAAAAAAAAAGTAAGCCAGGCGTGGTGGTGCACACCTTTAATCCCAGCACTCAGGAGGCAGAGGTAGGAGGATTGCCGTGAGTTCGAGGCCACCCTGAGACTATGTAGTGAATTCCAGGTTAGCCTGGACTAGAGTGAGACCCTACCTTGAAAAACAACAACAAAAAAAAAGTAAAGACAAAACCTTTTGCTCATGAGAGTTTGTGGAAACTTATTCTCTACTTACTGGTTACAACCTGTGTGAGTCTCTGTGTTCCCACAACCTGCAGTGAGACTCAGTCTCCAGCCTGGCTGCTCACACTTCCCAGTTTCAGAAAAAAATTTCAGTCTTTTTTTGTCTTTGCTACCTCCCTTTGTCCCTCCTGCTCCTTCATCCTTTTAGCAAGTGATGTCCCCTCCTGTGTGCAAAGGTCTCAAAGCCAGCACAGAAGAGCCTCAGGAGTTAATGAGCCACAGACTTGTGCACCCCTGGTCTTACTGGCTGCTTCTGCAGAATACAAGGTTCCCGAAATACTGGAGTGAGTTCAATGCATGTCATCCTCAGGACTGACAAAACTGGCAAAGCTTGTCACAGGCATGAGCCCACAGCATGAGTTTATTGTTGCCATGTTTTCTGTCATGTGTACCCTTCTCAACCGGCTTAGTTAGCTCACTTCGAATGGGCACTTTTGAAGACTGCGTCCCAGCCTTGCACGTTCCTTTACCCCACAAAGCTGAGGTTTTGGGCAGATGGGTTACTGTTTCTGACATTGTTTCTTCCTAATAAATTTGTTTTTTTGTGGTAGGGTCTCACGTTAGCCCAGCTGACTTGGAATTCATTATATAGTCTCAGGCTGTCCTTGAACTCGCAGCAATCCTCCTATATGCAAGGTGGCTGCTCACTGAAGGGAAGGGATCCTGTTAGACTGTCCAGTGCATTTAGTCCCTGGCTGCTGGAAATGATTTGCTTCACTGTCTCCTAGCCAGGAGGGGGCACCACTAGACAGGGAGTAGTCTTTTACCCTGCTCTATTCCATGGTTTGGTCTTACTGGAAAGATTTGCGTTACTTCATGCACACGTGTATCTTTACTTATAATCCTGTCAGCTGTGAGTACTAATGCAGCCGCCATCACACTCATTACATTAGTTTCTTATGAATGCCAAAGCAAACTGTCACAAACTGTGGCTTAGAACAGTCTGGAACCCATATCTGAGATCAAGCAGCCTGAGAACACAAGTCTACAGGCCTGTGCTTCCCCTGGAAGCTCTGGGGAGTCTTCCTGCCTTTTCTTGCTACTGGTCCTGGAAGCCATGGCACTCTGGGCTTGTTGATGCTTCTCTCGTCTGTGCCTCCACTGTCACACAGCCTTCAGTGTCCTTTCCTTTCTTTCACTCCCTTCTTGCTTCCTTTCTTCCCTCCTACTCTCCCCCCCCCCATCATCAGGTCTCTCTATTGTTCCCAGATTGGCCTGAAATCTGAAATCTTCCTGCCTTACGCCCTCACCCCAGTGCTGTGATTACAGCTGTATACCACTGCACCCAGATGAACACATAACTTCAGCATGTGGCCTTCTTATAAAGAAGATACTTGTCTTACTCATCCTGGGTACAAAGGCTGTGTTTCCAGACATAGTACACTCAAGGCTCTGGATGGACATGAGTATGAGCACTGTAAGGGATCTTACAGTGGAGGATTGCAGGCAAGCAAAGGGGTACCCGAGCTAAGTCTCAGGCAGCCTGAGGAGCAGCATCACAGGACCCTGTATAGCTGGACCCTAGACTCTCAGAAGCTCCACTCAGAGCGCCACAAGGGCGTCGTGAGAAAGTAGACTCTTCATAGTAGAAAGTGGATTCCTTAGCCAGGCGTGGTGGCTCACTCCTTTAATCCCAGCACTCAGGAGGCAGAGGTAGGAGGATCGCCATGAGTTTGAGGCCACCATAAGACTGCATAGTGAATTTCAGGTCAGCCTGGGCTAGAGCGAGACCCTACCTCAAAAAACCAAAAAAGAAATTAAGTGGATTCGTTTATCTGTCCTGATTTACCCCACCCACCCACACACACACTGAATTTATCACCTGTCTCACCTGCCATCTATCTGTGGATACTTCATAGTGAGAACTGGAGTGGCACCTGCTCCTCTGCCATCTCATGGTCACGTCTGTGGTCCTGAGGTAACATGCAGAGCCCACACCATGGTCAAGGCTTTGTGGGCTCTGGGTCTGTGGTTCATCCCTTCTGAATGTGGGCCACCCTTGTTTTCATCTTGGTGTCGCTGGCATTGGGTTCTCGTGCTATTTTCTGCCCAGTTTAGAAGGGTTCCCTCTTCTCCTTCTTTTTTTCTTTCCTCCCCCTCCCCCAAGGTAGGGTCTCTAGCCCAGGCTGACCTGGAACTCACCCTATAGTCCCAGGCTGACCTTTATCTCACAGTAGTTCTCCTATTCTGCCTCCCAAGTGCTGGGATTAAAGGTGTGCACAACCATGCCTGGCCCCTTTTCTCTTTTTTAGGGGTTCACTGCCCTTTAGTCTGTCACTCTGGAAAGTTTTTCTTTTCTTTTTTTTTTTTTTTTTTTTTTTTTTTTTTTTTTTTTACTTTATTGTCCATAATGAGTTACAACATTTAGTGGGCAAACAAACAATGAGTTGTTATCCCCAATTCCCCGCTGCCCTCCCCTCCCGCCTCCACTGGATAACCTCCTCCATGGGTCGTCTGGATCAGTCCTTGCGACAGGGGACCATGGATAGCCTAGTATTCAGCCAGGTTCTCCTGGCCATGCCTCTGGATAATCTCCCCCACCACGGCTCTTACAATCTTTCCGCCCCCTCTTCCGCATAGTTCCCTGAGTCGTGGTGGATGAGTATTAAGGCTGCTTTAAGGTTGTGAGCTTAGAGGTCTTTGTGTCGAAATCATTGGTTTCTGTCTC
>PVHP010016144.1:0-36474 GCA_004024765.1 Zapus hudsonius | reverse complement strand
GAGGGGGCGGAAAGATTGTGAGAGCCGTGGTGGGGGAGACGCTCCGGAGGCATAGCACCCATCAGTAACAACACACTTGGGTAAGGAAGACCGAGATGAGTACTAAGATATACAGGATCCCTTGCCACAAGGACTAATACAGACAGCCCACGAAGGAGGATATACAACTGATCAGGGATGGGGAGGGGGGAAGTGGGGAGTTCGGGATAACAACGCATGGTTTGCCCACTAAATAATGTAACTCATTATGGATAATAAATAAGAAAAAAAAAAGACATATCAGTGTCTGTCTGCCTAGTGCAACAGTTTGCATGCATGATCATCTCATCAATACTGGCATCAGATCCTAAGGGTTGCTGAAAGTTACTAAATAAATACCCCATTTTATCTCTTTGAACAGCTTTGTGAGAAATATGTATTTTCATCCTTCTCATGTATGTCAAACAGGAAAATAAAACTGTATTTTAAGAAAATTACACATTAAAACATAGATAAGAGTAGAAGCTTAAATAAATTTGGGTTACAGCAAGAACTTAAGACATTAGAAGTGCTGGGCGTGGTGGCGCACACCTTTAATCCCAGCACTCGGGAGGCAGAGGTAGGAGGATCGCCATGAGTTCAAGGCCACCCTGAGACTGCAGAGTGAATTCCAGGTCAACCTGGACTAGAGCGAGACCCTACCTCGAAAAACCAAAAAAAAAAAGACATTAGAAGTGAGCAGTACCTCATGACATGTGTCTTTGTATAGCATCCTTGCAATGTCGGCTTGCTCGCTGTCTGCTATAATTAAAGACAAACATAACCTATAATTAATAAACTGGAAAATTCTCACTTTCAGTATAGCAAACTGGACATCTACCATTTGAAATCACAGTGGAAAACTGGGCATGGAGACACATGCCTGTGGGAACACAGCTTGGGTTCAAGGTCATACTCAGCTACTTAGCAAGTTTGAGGCTGACCTGGGCTACATGAGACCCTACCTCAACAAAACCAAACAAAAACCGTATTTTACATAAGTTTCAGGCAGCAGAATAAAATTCTACAGACAGCTTTTATTTTACATTCAACACAACCAGTAGGCAGAGTGACCTCTTCCTTGAAGGATGAGTTACTAGTGAGGAAGCATCACAAGTATTTAGCAAGCCTGAAAGCCTCTTAAACTAGGGAAATGCAAGTGAATTGTAAAGATGAAATCGATCTTCATCATTGGTGCACTAAAGCTTTACCTGTGGCTGGTCACCTCTGTATCACAAGTAGTCAAACATGTAAATTCTAACATTATTGCTTATATGAGGTTATTACTGCTATCAGTTTTTTAAATTTTTATTTATTTATTTGCAAGCAGAGGGACAGAATGAGAATGGGTATGCCAGGGTCAAGTGCCACTGCACACAGTCTGCAGATGCACACGCCACTCTGTGGCAGGTACTGGGGAACTGAACCCAAGGCAAGTGTCCTTAACCACTGAGCAATCTCTCCAGCCCCAATTTTTAATATGATTTCAAAGACATTCATAACATGGAATGTAAATGGCATTTTCAAGAATGGATACAAAAGAGAAAACATATTCAACCTCCATAGAAAATCACTGTGTTATGGAGAAGCAGCTGGGCATCAGCTTTGAATTCCTCATAGCTTCGGTATTTCCCTTCATTCACTTTCTGCAGAGGGCAAAGGACAAAGACAAACAAGTTATTAATGAAAGTATCTGTCTGGATGATTTTCACAGGTGTCAAGAAAGGGACCCAGCAGAATCCCTCCAGATGACATCAGCACTCCTCCTCTGCCCCCAGCAGTGACAGAGGCCATGGGGAATACTCAAGTGTTTGCATTCAGTGTGGCAGATCACACACTTCTCAGCCACCATAGCCTCATATTAACTTCCCAGCATGAGCTTTACAGTTCTCCATGTCAACTACAGTCATGGTGACAGGTGCTGCTGACTTTTGTCAGAGGGAGTGCTCTGGCAGGGGTTGCCAGTCGGACCAGAACTAGAGGGCTACCATCCTTCCTCACAACAGAACCAAGATCACAAAATATATCCCTTAGCCTTAGTGACACTCACCATCATGACTACTAAGGCATGTTTCTAAGTCTGAGTTTGCACTTGTAATTGACAGTAAAATCTCGAGAGTTCCTCCACATCACCAGACAATGTCAGGGCTTCTTACTAAGGGCTTAGGAACCTGGAAGGTGGCTTTCAATTACTCCTAGAGTCTCCTTACAAACTATTATGGTCAATCACAAGATTTAAAACTTTTGGTATGACACAGGAAAGAAGTACACAATTAGTAGTAACTCAGAAATACTAGCTAGAAACATTGACATTCTCTATTGGACTTTGTTATTATTTATAATTAAACATCAAAAATATATTAAAATACCCCCAAGGATAGGAAGTAATATTAACAATCTTAAGAGTAATTTGTTTTCTAGGTACAACCTTAATTTTTGTTTTATTATTTCCCAAGACTCTAGATCCATTTTATGCTCTAAGTTTTACCTGAGAGAAACCCTCAAGTACTAGTGCTAAAACTAGAAAGCTATGTCCAGAAATAAGTACATGTAAATTTTAAATTGCCTAAGACAGAATGCATTTTCTTTAGTCAAATATCAAGAAGTTATTGGTTGTTTAATAGCAGGCCTTTAAAATTTTGCATTAAAGTACAAGAAATTACAAATAATACTGTTTTACTTGGTCCAGGTGCTGCCTGTTCTTGCTGAGTGAGGAAGTAAAGTTCCCTCTGAGGAAAGAGCAGCACGTACTGCCATGCTGCTTTCTTCTTTCAGATGACAGGTAAACAGAAATGTATTCAAAGTGGAAATAAAGGAGCCAATTTACCTCTTGTATGGTGGGAACATCAACCGCTGAATGTACCAGCCTCCGGTACATCGGGTGTTTATTGTCCTTCCCCTTTTTATTAAGATCTATAGCCTAAAAAGTTGTTAGATATATCAATTATAATGGCCAAAAGAGACATGTAAAACAATAATCCTAAAACCCACAATATTTTGTAACTTTAGAGAAATCTTTAAAACTTAATGAAAAATGTGCATATATTCTATAGTTTAATGTGACATTCCTTAAGATTTTAATTTATTCATTTGTGTGTATGGGCACTCACGGGTCTCTTGCCATTACAAATGCATGCCTCTCCAGCTTGATGTGGGTGGCTGGGAACTGAACCAAGGTACCTTTAACCATCTCTGAGCCATCTCCTCAGCTCCAAGATTTTTTTTTTAATTAATTTATTTGAGAGAAAGAGAGAATGAGAATGAGTGTGCCAGGACCTCCTGCTGCTAGAAATAAACTGCAGATGCAGGTGCCATTTTGAGTATCTGGCTTTATGTGGGTACTGGGGAACTGAACCCAGACATTCGGCTTTATAAGCAAGTGCCTTTAACCACTGAACATTCTCCCCACTCACCAAGATTTTAATTGGAATTATTTTGGAAACTCCATTTCATTTTAAACAGCAGTAATAAATGAAAATATTCATTTTGAGAAGTGAAGTGTAAAAATGTCTATAAGCTAATGCAACCAGTAAGTTGCTTATAGGAAACACCAAGGCAAAACAAGCACTAGCTGAAATAGAGCTATTGGTTACCGAACACCGGGACAGCAGCCAACAGGCCTGGTGATGAGGCAGAATGACTACAAGTTTGAATCTAGCCTGGGCTACCCAGTGAGGCCCTAGCTCAGAAAGCCAAAACCAACAAAAGGGAAATAAGACAGCCATGTTTCTACACTTAATATTGCTATGTTCATGTGTTCATTCCCAGCTGCTGACAGCAAGTCAGAGGAAGAACTGAAGATTCCCTCAGGAGGACTCACCCGCTCCTTCATGCGGGAGACAATGAACCTCAGGTAGGTGCCCATTTCCTGTTTATTTGTGTTCTTCTTCTTAATGCTCTGTGGAAGAAAGAAGAGGCCATATTTAAAGCCTGTCATCTGTATGTCCACATTCATCTAAAAGATGAAAACACATATAAAGGACTTCAGTATGCAAAGATTTTATTTAAAATACTAATCATTTCCAACATTTGATAATGAGAAGTCTTTGCTTTTGCTAAACAGAAGTAGCATTTAATGTTAGAAGGTTAGGACCAATTGAAAGATTAGATGTACTTGACATAAGGCCTTAGAAATGATAATTTCCTCTTTACTTCATATTTTAAAACTCCAATTATGCATATGCAGATTAACTTACTTTCTTACTAAAGGTCAATGACTAACGCCTTCCAGGGAGCATCTTTCTTCCTTCCTTCCTTCCTTCCTTTCTTTTTTTTTGAAGTAGGTTCTCACTCTAGCTCAAGTTGACCTGGAATTCACTCTGTAGTCTTGGGGTGGTCTCAAACTCATGGTGATCCTCCCACCTCTGCCTCCTGAGTGCTGGGATTTAAGATATGTAATCTTTTTTATTTTTATTTTGAACATTGCAGATTGGTCATATTCCCATCGGGTTACAAGCTCATGTTCTCTCTCCCCTGTCCACATTCCACTGAGGGCCCTCCTCTCTCTGGCTGTGTGGGGTCATGCATGCAGCAGTCCATCTAGATGTGTGTGTAGCGGGCACCATGCCTCAGGACACCTCTCCCCACTGTGGCTCTTACAATCTTCCCACCCCCGCTTCTGCAATTGGAGCATCTTAAATTAGCTATATTCAACAGATTTTTTTTGAGAATTTCAATGTAACATAATTTGTTAAAATAGTTGTTTTGAAAATCTATTTTATTAATTAGTCATCATATACTATACATATCTATTTTTAAATTTTATGGATCAGTTAAATTAACCCCTATTTCTATCAATACTATCTATGCACTACTTAGGTTATAAAACTTATCTCTCAGAAAAATCCAAGTTGAAGGAAAAAAGATTGAACTGCACCTGTTTTTTTTTTTTTTTTTGGTCATTTTTACATATCTAGAAATGAGGACAAATATCCCTGTAATTTTAGGGTGATGGCAAAGTTAAATGCTAACTCTCAGAGGTGATTAGATCACAGCTCCAGGAACTGAAGGGGTCTGGCCACATTTTAATAGATGCTTTAACTCTTCCAGCCACTAGACTATGATTTTCTGCCCAGTGTATATATATATTTCTTGTCAAAAACTTTTTTAATATGCAGGAAGTCATTTAAAATGCTAAGTATAGTAAAGTACATATCTTACATGTATAACAGCATTTTTAGGTATTCCACATTAAGATAACCATCACAGAGTTCTGGACTTACAGACATGTCCAGTGTCAGGTGCTCGCTTCCTCCTGCCTGTACTTCTCAGCTGCATTTAGCAATGCAGACATACAAGATGCTTCCTCCTCAGCTGTGCGGCGCATGCACACAGCATCTAAGTTCATGACTGTCAAGTAGGTTTCATCAGTACTGGCCATGCACTGGAGATACAGTAGAACTTTCCTCCAAATGCAGCTGAGCTACACTCCTGGGCATCTGGGATGGAATTTCTAATGCAGCCGTGGTCCTCTCTACTCACTGATTTATTTGTCAACCTCTAAGATGGCTTTGATGTGTAAGTACCAATGGCATAGTGGTGGCCTTAAAAATGTAATGACACTTCCTGGATCCAAGGAAATACCTATAGGCTTGGGGGAAGGGTGATATCATTTCTTACACATGAACAGATGAACTTAACTGTTTCAAATAAATAATAGCTATAAAGTGATGAGCCCTGTATTTGGTTATGTGAACTGCTTACAGGCACACAGAACTTTACAAACATTAAACTCTAGTCAGTGTTTCTGTGGTGGCTTAACAATTCTTTTTTTTTCTTCCCATAAAATATTAACCAAATAAAAATTGTATATATTTATAGTGAATAACAGGGTATTTTAAAATATGGATGCACTGTAGAATAGCTAAACAAAGCTAATTATCATCTACATTATTCTTACCTACTTCTGACTTTTTTGGTGGTAAAAGCATGTAGAATCCCTCATGTTTATTAAGCACCCCAGCAACTCACACACACAAGCATTTGGACACTGGTGAGCGGGTGGAGATGATGCAGGGGTATGGAGCTCTCAGATGTAAAGCTCAGTCACCTTTTCATTAATGCTTCTGAACAACTGTCCTTATTAGCCTGGACATTCTTCTTGGCAAAGCACGAATTTTCCTTTACAAGGAGGAGGAAAGGCCGAGTGCCTGCTCTCATGTCAACTCTGCCACGTTTTGGGGACCATTAGCCCTCATTGCTGAATTCAGATTATCAAGCTCATTAAATTATAGATTTGTATAAATTCTACCATAGTAGCAATGTAGACTGTTAGTCTTGTGACGCTATCAGTGAGATGGATTGTGGTATGGAAATAGCAACATATGTCAAATAAATATATCAGCAATACTTTAGATGGTACCGAGGTACACAAATGTTCACTCATGCCTTAGCTAGCTCTCCATCAATGAATAGGGTAAGATCACTCTTCCTTGAGACGTTCCTCAGAGTGACTCGAGCCCATCTGGGCAGCCTTGGCTATCTGCAGCCACTTGGACAGCAACAGCAGCATAAGGTGTCTGTCCACTGTTGACCGGCCACATCTTACCCAGAGAGCACCTGTGCTTTTTTCTCAAGGCTGCTGTGTATACTATGTGCAAAAATGCCTTTTCTTTCCTGCCTGTGCTCTAAAGATATATATACACTGAGTATTTCACTCCATGAGCTTGAACTCTGTGATTACCCAGTTTAAATAAGGTCTACATTCAATTCTTGCTAACTTTATCTGCATGATTGTAGATGTTACGTGTGCTCACAAAACTTGGGTTTTCCTGTGTAGGCATTGAAAATTTTAATTTCGCATAACCACACACAGCAATGTTATTTTGGGGAAGATTATGAATGAACAGAGTTCATGCTGAGAACCCTCGCTTTATTAAATTATTTAGAGGATGAAAATCAGATTTTGGCTATTTAAATTTGCTTGGAGCAAAGTTGGTGGAATATCGTTTTTTTTTTCCTTAAGTGCAATTAAAAGACAAGATTTGAGCCTAGAAAAATGATTTCTAGCAAAGCATGTCAGGAAGCAGCTAAATGGATACCCCTATCCTTCTGAGCAACATCTGATGGAAGCTGACCAGACGCTTTCAAAGTATTACTGTCACAAACCACTCCAAGAAGACCTCATCCTCACTTAATACCCTCTTCCACTGTGCATCACATTGGACTCAGCTGGGAAGCCTCCATTTACCTAATGTTCATTGCAGGCCACCATACTTATGATGAGGGTGGGGTGGGGGAAGACAAGAGAGAGCTTCCTAAAGCTTGATGGGTTACACTGGAGCATGACTTGACCAAATGTGCAACTGAGGACTTGTACATGACATTCTAACCTAAATTGTTCCTCAAAGGAAGACTCTCCCCAGTATGCAGGGCGGGGGAGGGGTTCCTCCCAGTGATTCTGATAAGCTAGAATGGACCTAGGATTCACCTTTATAGACCCTTTGTGTTTCTCACCCTCTCTCACTGTGACCCATTGCCCAAGGTTATGAAAGAGACAGCTTGACTACACAGCCCTGCACGGCACACTGGAGCAGCATGTGAGGTTTTAACTTTGTTGACTGCTGGGATGAGTGAAGGGTATACCTTCAAAAACTCCCCTTTAAATATCTCAAGGTCCATTTAAGTTTGGTGTTTAAAACCTCACACCAGTATGTCCTTGAACAAAGAAGAAGAGATCTCTCAACATACGCATCAAATACGCTGTGCAGGTATGTTGTTCTAAGAATTTGTTGGCTCGTTTTAGCTACTCTGGTGGAAACTTCAATGTTCTTGACTGCTTAGGAACTGACCAAAAAGGAATTTCACAGCCTAACAAGATGATTCTGCTAAAGCTTCCCCAGTCTTTGAATTTAACTTGAGCTCAATGGGCCTACACTCTACTGACAAGGAACACTCTGAAGCTGCTCTCTAGAACATCAGTGCATGAGCACACTCTAGTTGGTACACAGTGGCCCAAATCCAGAACCTCACAGAACCTCTTTCCCAAACTCACAGGCTGTGGGGCTTTCTTGGGGAACTGAAGCACACCAGAAAGGAGACCCTTAACGGAAAATCCCTCCCAAGAAATGTGCAGGGACAAAATGTTTGCTGTGAGATGCCTTCGTGTTTGATAAACTTGTGGGTTTTCTCTCTAACTTTCCAGGCATAACTTAGAGATTATTTCACAAAAGAAACCAAAAGAGCACTTCACCCTGTGTCCAGGGCTGTAAGACTTCTGGGATGGGCACAGGAAACCAATGCCTGAGCTGCCAGTCCTACCTACCAGGCATTCAGAGCCAAGTGCTTCAGTTGGTGCCCATCAGACAACCCAAGCAGTTAGAAGGGCTGGACAACAAAACGGAAAGGAGAGGTTTATAAGCACCTCTTATGTGGAGGATGGCTCCTGACAAGTTTTGAAGGCTACAAAACCTAGGCTCTGTAACATGAGCTGATTACTTCAGACCCAATTCTTTCACAGGCGTTGACGATTAGACCTGCTCTCCAATTACAGACTTTAGCATTCTCTGCTAAATGCCTTCTTCACTGCGTTCAGGTCAAAATTCTTCAAACTCAATCCCCTTGTGTATCACCTCACAGCACACTGGAATGATTGTGGTCAACATCTACAAGTATGAATGAAATCTCCTCTCAGGTGGCCAAGTGGTTGCAGCTGTTTTAAAATGGCAAAGCCCACAGCTGAGCTGGGGTGCAAGTATGTGCACAGTGTCTACACCTCCCCAAAGAAGTTACAGACAACAGAGGGGTTGCCCTACTGTGCTTTAGGGAAGAGAAACAACCAGAAGCTTTGGACAGTTTTTTGGCTATGTGGAATCAGATGGTTCTAGACAGAAACAATAAGGCACCTGGCACACTGGATGCCCTAGAGTGCTTCTGATGTTATCAGCTACTGGCTCTGTCTACGTTCACCCAGAGTGAATGACCTGATATCCAAGGATCATTTGAAAGAATAGCCAAAACTATAGGATTCACTTCTTCTCAGAGACTCAGCTTTTCAGTTGGAGAAACATATTTTGGCAGAGAATTGGATTGTGGAAATCTTTGTCATTTCAATATTCTCAGAATCCAAAAGAAAGAAGTGAAAACCAGAAGTCCAAATGCCTCCTCTTTTATGTGATAGATCATCATAGCTAGATTCCGCCTGGTTCAAATTCCCAAGTCTCTGACTAAACAAAATGACTGTCTGAACTTCGCTGGAGTCTGCCAATGTTGAGAATGTTCTTTCTACAACAGACTGACCAGAGGCTGACAAACTTTGTGTAAGGGGTCAGACAGTAACTATCTTAGGCTTTGAGACCATACAGTTACTACTTTGCTACTGTAGTGAAAACACAGTCATAAATAACATGTGTGTTACATGTGTGTGGTTGAGTTCTGACAATTTTGATTACTGACATTTTATTATTTTCATGTCACAAAGATATTCCTCTTTTTATTATTCCTCTCTTGATTTTTCTTCAAAAATTAAAAATATGGGGCTGGAGAAATGGCTCAGCGGTTGAGGCACTTGGCTCCAGTGCCTAAGGCCCTGGGTTCAATTCCCCAGGACCCACATAAACCAGACCCACAAGGTGGTGGCCCTGGTGCCTCTCTCTCTCTCTCTCTCTCTCTCTCTCTCTCTGCTTGAAAATGAATAAATAAAATATTTTAAAAAAATTAAAAATATGTCAATCCATTCTTAGTTCATGGCAGTACAAAAACACAGGAAGTTTGTGAAAGCAAGGTCCATGGTGATACTCCTGTGATCTCCTGTGCTGACCGTGTAGGGATCTGGCTCACAGTGGCCGCTCAGTTAATACAGCTGAACTGGCAGTCATAATTACTAACCAGCTGCATTACTATTCAAAAACTGTTCCACATGGTCGAAGGAAAAACTAGGGGATTTGCACTAGGAGTGCACCCTGTGCAGCATGCACAAGCCTGGGGCCACTGTGTAACAATACCTACACACAAGAACATAACCTACAGGGTTGTTCCAAAATGTGAATGGTTATGGTTAGTATGCTGACCATTACAGGTAATTCTGGTTTGTTGGATGTGTGACCAACTTTATTGCCAGATGACACCTAAACACCCATTGCTGACTTCAAACATCCAACTGCAGTACCACCAAAAGCTCATTTCAGTGTATACATGACTAAAACTACCTGTGGGCCTTCCTGCACATACAGATTCCTGAGCTCCTCTGAGAGTGTGTGGGGTTGAAGGCAAGGCGAAGGCTTTGGAGGCTGTGCTTGAAATAGGCACACCTGGTGATATGTTCAGGTGATGTCTGCATGTAGATTAACTATAATGTCTTAGGAATTAAAAAGTTGTAAGATCCCTCCCATAACACAGAAGAATCTATTTTAACTGCACATCAACAATCTGTGTTGAGATGAAATAAAAAAATTTCCTAGGTCCACTAACAACAAAGTAAAATGACAGAATTTAAGAACCCTTGCTTGAGATTGAGATACTTTGCTTGAGCAAAGTATTTGGTATGAATACGATGAGTGGTCTAGTCGTACTCTGCCAATGGAAGTTATTTTCTAGAAGCATTTTCTAAAAATATACCTGTGTTCAGTCTTTTTTACCCCCAGTACTGACATGCTAAAATATGCTTTAATCTACAAGACCAGAAGAGCAGTGCTGTAAACCCATCACCAGAGCCAGCAGCAGACAGCCTGGCTACCCACTTCTGCATGTAGATTCAGTACAGCACAATCCAGAATCTCCTACAGCCCATCCTGCAAGCTATCTGCACCCGAGTTTCTGACAAGTGTTTTAGTTTTCAACTTGATCTAAAATAATTTAACCTTAAAAACCTCCTCTAAATTATATCAAATATGCCTTTTTAAAATTGAAGTTAGCACTGAGTAGTTTAAGAATCCCTTCAGATACACAAAAGGGGAAGAAAGAAAGAAAAAAAAAAGAAAAACTGACTTCCTCTGGTGCAGTTCATACCCCCTTATCCTATGGACAGATCCAGAATATGTGCATTGAGGAAGGACCCCAGTAGGTCCCCCCCAGGGGACAGAGAGGAGGGAAACAGGGACACATTCACAAGATTTGCTCATACAATGTATACACTTAGTATACACTTATTCATTATATATATATTCTTTCCCTTCAGGTGGGTTCTTGTAGCACCCCTGGAAAGATTCCACACGAATGCCCCTCCCTGGTGAGCAGGTGACTCCTGCAGAGTTCCCAAGCAAAGCACCGAAAGCCACTGCAGCTTTATCTGTATTTTTGTAAGTCAACTCTTCCTCTCCAAGGGGAGACAAGTCTTGAGTGAGAACATGAGCAGCCTGCCATCATCTAGTCTGAAGTGATTTAATACCTCTCAAGGCATCTCTCAACCTTACTAATGCTACAGGTGGAAAGACCCTCAGCATTTCTAAAGCCTCTACATTCACAGATTCACAAAGAAAGAGCTAAAATCATACTAGCTACAGAGTGAGGGCTATAAACATAGGGAGCTTTAGTATTTAATACTGATGCCCTTATATGGTAACTTGATGCCCCTTGATGGCTTACTAGAGGATTTGAAGACAGGAAAGGGATGTCAGAGTTTTTACAGAAGACGGACTTGTTCTCTTGCTATCTGACATGTCTTTAAGGAAAGAAGGCAAAGACAGAGTTCGTCCCTCTGAAGTTCTAGTCTTTTCTGCCTCTGCGTTGAGGCACAAGCATCACATGTTCTTCGTTTCAGGAGGCTGACACGCAGACAGCAGACAAGGAGAATACTGCCTGTCTAGCTTGTCACTACTCCCAGCTCATTCTGCCCTGCAAACCGTGTATACTTTCTATGTATTTTAACCATACTAGAAATATTAAGTGGGCTTTTGACTATCAGAACCATCTGCTATAGGAGCCAGCCTAAGCTTTAGCTTCTCCTTTAGAGTTCCACTTCAATTAAGATGCTTTCCCAAAGAGAAATGACAGATCACACACAGCTACCTACAGCACTCATAGCCAGGACTTGTTGACCATAGTTGCTGTTAAGTTCAGAAGGAAATGCCATATATGAACTATGTGAACTTCTCTTTATTAACTAGGGTGGGTTTAGGTAGTTCTAATAGAGATTAGGTAACACTGTACAGGATATTAGCATCTGTGTCCTGGGTTTGATTGGAAACCTCTGCCCATATCCAGGTTCCTGTTCTTTTCTTAAGTCAACCGTTCCTCTTTTAGGGGAGTGAGACCAGGAGCGGTGTGCCAGCATCCCGTCTCCAGTAATTTAACAACTCTCAAGGCATCTGTCAGCCCAACTAATGCTACAGGTGAGAAGACTCAGCATTTCTAAATCCTCTACGCTCACAGGTACACATATTTCAAAACCATCTCTAAAACAGTGCCTGCTTCAGCACATGATCATGTAAATTTGCTCTTTTGCTTTTGTTTTAATAAACATATTGCCCAGTTGTCTTTAATATTACAAAATATTCCCTTACTGGTCACTTCGTTTCATATTGTTCAAGATTATTTTGATTATTTACTATTATACTTGTATGCTACTTAAAGTCAGATCTCCATTCTACACTGTTAATATATATTTTAAAAGTAAAGGTATTTAGTTGTGGGGTGAGGTATCAACATATTTTCCACAGTCATAACAGAAAACTGACCAAAACACAGAGTAGTTATGGTTCCATAGTAGATATAAAGAATTCATCTTCAAAATATTTTCATCTCATTTGGCCTCACCTCATTCCAAACATTAAATAAGCATCATTCTCCTTCTGGAACCAGAACAACAATGAAAACCCATACCCTACACACCTCAAAGCACGGGAGTGGGCTTCTCTACTTTCATGAGAGCTTACGTCATGATCTTTTTTTCTGGCACCTCAACAAGAAGCATGGTGTAACTGGATCAGCAACGACCAGTCAGGGTGTGTCCCACTATACTCCAAGTCTACTCCTAATGTGGATGCTCAGTAAACTCGGTAAGTTCCTTCTACTTTCATCTGCTTAGTGGGTATACTGTGATCTATGTGGGGAAGAAAAAGTACCAGCAGCTTGGTGCATAACTCAATGGTTCATTTTAGATACTATCCATAGATGTCTTTCCGTATGCCTATTTTTAAAGTTTTTTTTTGTTTTGTTTTGAAAACCATACCTTCCTTGTAAATATATTCAGAGGAACCATTATTACAGGGACTTCTTCCTCGGATCCCAGCCAACTCTAGGAATCAGGAGTAGGACACATGGAGTCATTTGCTATCAACATGGAACCCATTCACTTTAGAATGATTAATAAGCCTTCAACATTCATTCCTCCTTTTCTTATCAGTATTTTCTGTGTCTATATTTTACTAGTGGGCTACATCAAATCACCATGCAATTTGTACATAAACATATATTTTTTAAAGTATACAACTGAGGGCAGATATTTCTTTTCTTTTTTTAATATTTTATTCATTTTCAAGCAGAGATACAGAGAGAGAGAGAGAGAGAGAGAGAGAGAGAGAGAGAGAGAGAGTGAGAGCACCAGGGCCACCACCTTGTGGGGTCTGGCTTATGTGGATACTGGGAAATTGAACCCAGGGCCTTAGGCACTAGAGGCAAGTGCCTTAACCGCTGAGCCATCTCTCCAGCCCATAAACATATATTTTATATGGAGAATGTCACCTGAAAGATTTGTGGAGAGATGAGTATTCTCCATTTTTTTTTTTTTGAGGTAGGGTCTTACTCTAGACCAGGCTGACCTGGAACACATTCTGTAGTCTTAGGCTAGCCTCAAATTCACAACATTCCTATTATCTCTGCCTTTTGAGTGCTAGGGTTAAAGGCATGTGCCACCAAGCCGAGTTATTCTTGTTTTCAATGACATACTAGAATAAACCTATCCATTATTTTAAATAAGTAACTCTGTGTGTGTGTGTGTGTATGTGTGTGTAGAGAGAGAGAGGGGATAAAGGGGGAGGGAGGGAGAAATGTGATGCAAACTGATCCAGAGTTTGTTAGGATAATGTGAAGAGCAGTCGTATGGCATTTTTAGATATTACAATACAATTATAAAATTTTAATATAAAACTCTCTGGAGAAAGTTCAGTAGGGTAGTATTCCATTTCAGAGGCCCAGATAGCTTCCCATTTACTCACTTCCTTTGCAACTGACTAAAAACACCATACACAACTTAGTATACTAACTGCTGCTTCTAATAATACATTAAAGTTTACATTAAAACTACACTTATCTGAATTCCAATGAAGACAATAACATAAATCTAGAACTTGCCTAAGTTATGGGAACAAGATTCATTTACATAAAACACAAACATGTTAAAGGGGATGATGAAGATGGGCTCGCTTTGAAGGCTCGCTTTGAAGTTTTCTTCACCATCCATTAGAGAATACCAATTGTCTTGTGTATAAAATGGACATCTTCCTTGTCATGTGATCGTCTGCCTCCTAGAGCTCGTGCATCAACACAAAACTGGGTGAGCAGGTGTCACATGACGACTGAGACATGAGCTACATCCAGTACATGCTCACGACGTCTGAGGGAGTACTCACCTACTATGGGATGGGGTTTCTGAGAATTTTGTTTTTCTTACCTTCTTCTATGTTATTTGAATATTTTATAGCAAATTTCTTTAAAAATAAGTTTTAAATTTTTTAAATTAATGAATCCACAGTATTTCACAGAAGGTGAAAAATTGGACATTATAGACAGTAAGGCAAACCTAATCAGGCTACTTTTCAAAAACTTGTGGTGTCTGTGAAATAAAATTTATGTTTTAGAAAGCAGACATTCTAAGGAAACGTTCTTAGAATTATATTATTCTTGAGGTACATTATGAACTTGATAAAGTCACTTTGAAAGGAGATAAAGCATATCATTGTTGAACAGTACTCAATCTGAGATGAAACTGCCTGCACTGAGTTAACAGTGGAGTGCAGCTGATAGCTGGAGGAAGGCAGGTCTGGGAGGACAGAGAATCTCCTGACCACCACAAAATATTACAAAAGTGCTTATTTTAGGGAGCGATGATTGACTTCCATTTACTATTTTAGTTGAATTGAAATTTGGTTCTGGCATCTTACCTTCAAAATTCATAGTATATCCAACTAAACTTATATTCTTCCTAAACATTAATTAAGAGGAAAAAGATGGAACAGTGATTCTGATTTGGAACTATAGCTCTTAATTTTTAGTTTATGAATTCCCAGTTTTTTAAGTCATATATATTGCACACATATATATGGTATCAGTCTTTTGTTATTAAAATGGCTTTTAAATAAAGTTTGGAGCTTAGTTTTAAAAATCAAATTAAGCAAAATCTTCAGTTTAAAATTTTAACTAGAATTTCAAGGTTATTATGGTTCTTTATCACTGGGAAAGAATTCCTTTACTATGAAAATAAGAACTAAGTATTAAATATGAAAAATCTGAGGACACAGGTCCAGTAGACACAGGTCTACTTAGAACTGGTTCCAAATTCCTACATCCAGATTTCGATCTCTAATCCAACAGTGATACTATATCTTTTCTCCTTCTCTCTTGTTTTTTGGGGTGGGGGAAAGGGTCTTATAGTAGCCCAGGCTAACCTGGAACTCACTCTGCAGCCCATGGTAACACTCCTACCTCAGCCTCCTGAGTGCTGGGACTAAGGGGTTGAGCCACCACACACACCTGAGATGGCCTGTAGCCTTCACATGCACACACATATGCATACCTATGCACACACATTTGCACCCACGAACATATAAACAGACACATCATACATACATACACATATGAAAAATATCATTAAGTTTTTACTTCCCCAAGGTTAATTTTTACCAAAATAGGATATAGCATATATGCATATGCTTTTACGATGCATAATCTCACACAGTGAGAATAAAATGTGAATGGCTCAGCTCTACTGATCAGGTCTAACTCTATCACTGCTTCCACTGCTTGCCAGTTGACACCATAGACTTCTGAAGCCCTCCAAGAGTACAGCTGCAGCTTTCAGCCTGCTGCTCACATAGTCAAGTTAGAGACATAACCTCTGTATTATCATCTAGAGATTTATCATTTCCCTGACAACTAGGCTCCTACCAATAGTCGCCACTAAACAACTGTCTTGTGTCTGCCTCCTGAGCATGCACGGTGCTATGAGATTAAGTAGGCTCAGTTAATTCAAAGCAGTGGTTACCAATAAAGGGTTAGGTGAAGTGGGCTGTCAGGGAGGACTAGAATGGAGCCAGCCATTCTGCTGATAGTGCTGGCAGGAAACCAATGTCAAAGAGGAAAACTGGGAAAATGTATTTTTGAAAAGTAAAATGAACATTCAAATCATTGAAATATTTAAGACATGATCACAAACTGAACTCGTGCATGGATATTCTGGGCAACTTGTATGGCTCCAACTTAAGTATTTGAATAATAAACACAAACAATAGAGGTGGCAACCAAGTCATTCTGTACTTGGCACATCAATGCCGCATGAAACGTAGTTCAGTTGGCACACATCATCTGTATTCACAGACTTACTACATTCTACAGTGCACAATCATATCATATATATTCTTCTTGAGTGACGATACCTGTGCAAAGTATTTTTACCTACCACACAATTAGAATTCTTTATATACAACTGCTTCATCCCTCCACCCTCCAAATAAAATAGAAGCAAAAAATACACTACCAAATGGTAAATTAAGGCAATCCTCCATGAACATTAAATAGGAAGTTAATAAAGACTGCTTCTAACAATGTATCTTTTACTCACGTGTTTTATCAACAACACAAATCATGCCATTTATTATAAAGCAACTCTTGAACAGATCTTGGTATGGCATAATACTTCTTATTTTGAAAGGCCATCAATTAAAATAGTCACATAATCTAAAAATAGATGTAAAGTATAGGAAGAGAGTATATATTTTTATGTATTTATTTTTATGAGATAGGGTCTCACTCCAGCCCAGGCTGACCTGGAACTTGCTCTGCTGTCCCAGGCTGGCCTTGAACTCACAGCAATCCTCCTACCTCTGCCTCCCAAGCACTGGGATTAAAGGCATGCGCCACCATGCCCAGCGAGAGTATATTTTTTATGTGTTAAAGCTTTCTAATAGATACACCCTGAAGTGTGAAATATGAGTTTTCTGATGTCCACTTATGAGCACTGTGTTTATTTATAGTCATTCAGCATATAACCCCCACCACCCTCCAGTACTTTTATCATTCCACCTGGCAAGACCACTCGGGAGATCTTTGTCACACTGTTATTCATCAATTTCACCCCTCTGACCAGCACATGAAAGCTCATAGGTACTCACCCTGCAAACTGGGCACTGCCAGTGACTACTGCTGTCTCTAAGCCTGAACTCATCAGACAAACACTTGGAATGATACACACGAAAACACAGGTCACATATCAACACCTCTCCAGGCAAATGGCATTCAAAACAATACCAGTCATGATTTTCTGTTTCCCAGTCCTACAAAAAATACAAAATAATTTCGTATGACATTTTGTCAATATCTACAATTGACTAAACAAAATTGAAACTAAAGTCCATCACAAGTTAGGCAATATAAACAATTTTAGACATTTACTGGGTTAAAACAGGAGGGAGAATACCTAGAAATCACTTCTTTAAAATTTGAATTCTATCCTAAGCAGTATAATAGTCAGAATTATCTTAAGGTGACCTGGCAGCACATGGGTCCAAAATGAAATAGGTCCAAAGCCAATCCCAGATCTAATATTATCTTCCACTTAAAAACAAAATCTAAGCAATAGTTACCTACGGCTTAGTATTCAAGTAAACAAACCTTTATTTCCTGTTTTAAAGATCACTAGTTCTTAGCACATGCTGTGGGAACAAGTGGTGGAGCTTGCTGCTCTGACCCTCTTACCCATGGAACTGAAAGCTTTACTGAGAATGACCATTCATCATAGTGTCCATGTTCTGATGGGAGCTGAATATTCAGGGTCTGTTAGGTTTGGAAAAATAAATTGAAAATGCAAAACTAAAGGCTTAGTAACATTGTTTAAAGATTACCAAAGAAAACAAGAAGGACGTGGGCACTTTTCCTGATGTAGCTATTCCTAGAAATAAAAGCACTTGACTGTAGGCACACGAGCATTCCTTAACATGTTCTTATTTGTGAGAATCATTTAAATATAAACAGGAATACTATTAGACAATATTTTAGTTCAGGATTCATTCTTTGTAAATATCACTCCTGGTGTATACTGAAATATACTGGAGAGTGATGGTTTAAGTGTCTGCCTTCCTTTGTGGATGTGACAATCAAATTAACCCTACAGGTAGCATCATCAAAACCACTTGCAATAGGGTTGCAATTGTGGGGGACCCTGGCAACTCTCAATTTTGACTCTGCCATCATTTTCTTGTCATAAATCATTATTTATAGTTTTCCAAGGTATAGCAGCTTCCTCACTATCTCAGATAGTAACATTCCCCCAACAAATAGCACCTGATAGCACTTGATAAGCAAAGACATCTAGAAACTAGGTTCACATCTACTATTTGACCACATCTAAGTGCCACTATCCACTCATTCCAAAGCACAGAGAATTAATAATGTTCTAAACGTTATACCTGCCCACCTACATTCAGGGCTATCACTAGGGTATAGCAGCAAATTCAGCAGACATGTCAACTTTCTGCTTTGCTTTTCATTAAGATATGGATGGCCTTCATTGACCAAAGTAATGAAGAAAAAGATAGGGTTATTTTTAGTTCTTTGCTGCAGATGTATGTCCTCTGCAAATTCATTTTGATGAAATGATTTCTGTTGAACCATAATATTAAAATACCAATATTACATGAAATTCTGTGCATGTAGATAAGACATCTGCTTTACAAAGTGTGACCCTATGGCAGCACAAAGACATGATGTATGTTAGCAGTGCTTGGCTGGATTAAAATGACAGTGAGGTGTCCATTTCAAATAGCTCATACATATGTCATGATTAGCTACTTCAATTTTCACAGCCCAAATCTTCCCATATAAATTAAGTCTGAGTCTATTTTTAATTAACAAACAGATCATGTTCTAAGTTTAAAACAGATTATTTCAGACTATCCTCATAGCTGTTTAGAAACATAAAGGATTTTAATGGCTTATATTTGACTCATTATTCACAACAGAAAATTCCATCCTTCACCATTTGAATGTTTTTACATTAATTCATCTTCATGGAGTGGTTCAAATGGCAGCAACTAGATTAACTTAAGCAGGGAAGGAAGAACACAGCTCTAGCCCTCCATCTTTCCTGTCACATTTGCTACTGCTACCTTCACCATCTTGCTGTGAAATGGAGATGAAAATGGATCTGCCTTGTATGCGGCGCTTAGGTCTAGACATAGTTTTTCATAGTAATTATAGGAATGGAAACATAGTTTAAATTAAGTGTAGAAACTTTGGGATACCTGTTTTTACAATGGCATATAACTAACTCCATTTTCTGGTACAAAACAAAGTAGGGTTGGGGAAAGACAGGGCTATTAATTCTTTTAATCATGGCCAATAGCTATTCATAATAATAAAACATGCAAAAGTCAAGTTCAAAAGTATTTATATTCTGAATCCAGGAAAAAAAACTCCAAGACATAATGATACAGTCATGATGACTATGGGCTAAGTGTTTCAGTAAATAGAAACCATTCATATAGTGACCGTGACTAGAAAGAAGGCAGTAATGTATGACAATAAGCTAAGTTGACATTTTCATTGGATTCCACCAGATGTCATCAGTTACTCTAGATATGGCCTGGTTAGCAACATATGTGAACTGCTACTTCCACACAAGAAAGCTTTTAAAGAGCAAACCTACTAACACAAAATTCAAACCTAGCAGCAAGGTAAAGATAGTATGGTTTCCACAAACAAATTTAGCAAGTGTTAACTAGCCTAAAGCAAGATAGAAATTTATTACCAAAAAAAAAAAAAAAAGGGCAGAATTAAAGTAAAATAACATTGCAAAATTAGTTCACCTTGTTTGGGGTTGCTGTCCTGGAGAAAGGCTGCATACTGTAGGCCTTTCAAAATAAAAACAAGATAATCTTGGTCTCTCTACTACAATTTTGCTCATATCAGGTAATACACAGGGCTAAAGGAATTTCACACATTGTCAAAAGTTTACTACTTGCTTTAAGATTTAAAATACTTGGCAGATGATAGTAACTGAAAATCTATCAATGAACTAATCATTTAAAAAGAGGTAGTTG
Source organism: Zapus hudsonius (assembly GCA_004024765.1). Lineage (NCBI taxonomy): Eukaryota > Metazoa > Chordata > Mammalia > Rodentia > Dipodidae > Zapus > Zapus hudsonius. Next base: position 16,270 of record PVHP010016144.1, on the reverse strand, counting down.
CAGTCAAATGTAAGAGTAATTACGAGCTGTAACAGAAACTTTTTACACTAACATGAACGCTACAGATTGGCATAGAGATCTATCTGCCATGAAACCTACGATGATATCAGAGAATACTTTACTAACAAATCAATCTAGTGCCTTCCCAACCTTGCATAATATCATGAATGCATTGTCGGATTGATGAGAAACTGGTTCACGCTGGGTGTTTCTTTTTTTAAAATTGGGGTGATGACTGTGAGTATGGGGAATTCAATACCTCATCATAGTATGAAATTTATATAGGCTGTCATCAGAACCTAGTAGAAAAAAAAAACCCCACCATTTAGTAGCAGCAAATTGATCTAAGTCTCTGTCATCCATAGAGCATTTGGTTAATACTGTGGCGTGAGTCTTGTTTGAATCCTGGCCCTGACACTTACAGCTCCCTAATCTTGGGTGGAATGCTTAGCTTTTCTATCTGTAAAATGAATAGAGTGTAGTGCCTAGTTTATTAGGTGTTATTATTGGGAGAGAATTAGATGAGTTCACATGTCCCTAGTCCATGGGAGAGAGCCTGGCAGTACAGAGAACTCTGTGGACATCATGTGTTCTTAGTGCGTGGAAGAGAGCCTGGCACCACAGAGAATTCTGGAAAGGTCAGCCAGTGTCATTATCTATTGATCACACGCAACAGGAACTGACCTAAGTAGCATATGAAGACATGCTTACAATTACATATGTATGAATTTCTTTTTCAAGAACATGAAAGTTCATTATCATATCTGCTTTTCACAACATTTCTATAAGCTAGAGAGAGCAGAAAATGTGATTTACTTCAAGTTAGAGATCAACTAAAGCTTAGTAAGAGAGTTACTTGTTCAGAACTGAATACTGTGCTTGAAGTACTGTGGGGAAAGGTATTCCCAATTATGGTTGGGGCTCTTTAATAACTCAAAGGCCATTTTAACTTTTAAAGTTATTTTCTATTTCTTCTTAATGAGCAGACACACATTACATTATCAAACATGTATGATATCATGCTTTAATGTAGATATAATGTAAAATTAATTTTCTACATTTCTAGGCTTAGTGTAATTCTGTTAACAAATTCAGTTAAACATTTCAATGTTGGAATTGATGGTTATTTTCAGTGATTTTATGTATGATATTGAAAATAGTATCACAACATACCCAGTGAAACAGAATTCAGACAGGAGGAGAAGGCACAAAACAGAAGGAATTCATGCATACACACAATCAATACAAGCTGAAAGGGTAGCAAAACCCAAAATAATTCTCTTGAGGAAAATGGAAATTGTTTATCAAAGCAAGAATAATTTCTCAGTATAAGTATATTATGGTTTAAATTCACCTAGGACTATAGTATAATTGGTTTGTAATTAATAATCATGAATCTTAGCACTTTGTAAATAAATGATTTTTGTAACTGAGATCGGAAATGGATCTTTGCAGAATATATAGTTTCACAGATAATTAACATAAAGAAAATAAAATATATTTCATATTAAAAATCAACAGAATCTAAAGGGCATTGAAATTTGCACTTAAGGTATATAGAGAAATAACTGATGACAAATATAACCAGAGAAAAAGCAAAAACCTTTTACTCTTCCATGCTGCAAAGAGAACTGCAGAGTGAGGCCTGCAGAGTGAGACTTAGCTTGAACTTTCTAGCCTCTCAGCATTTCCCTCAAGAATGAAGAAAGGCTTTGAAACTGCTCCTTGCCATAGCTTCAGATAGTCATGTTTATGAACAATGAGACCATAAATTCCAACCTAATCACTTATTTAAAAAATGTAGTCCTCGCCGAAATAGCTCAGTTGGGAGAGCGTTAGACTGAAAAAATGTGAACTCAGCTCAATCTAAAAGAAATATAAACCAAGACATCTATAAGACTGGCCAGTCTGCGTTGAAAGAAGCAAGGATGAGGCAGGGAGAGTGTCTACCTTGAGATCTGGTTGAGACTGTACCCCACTTATCACCAATATGATATGCTAATCTAAGAAACTACAAAATATGTATTTCTATTAATTATGTTCTTTTGAAGTATCAAAACTATAATAAAGAGAAGCAAAGAATATAGAATATCACCTTTTCATTTAGAAATATGTCTCAGGTTTATCTGAGCAGTCTGAAGTCTTTATTATGAGGTTTTTGTATACTTGTGGGAAGAAAATACTAAATTTAAACCAAATTAAAGAGGACATGAGGTCATCTAGTTATGTCTGTAATGACTTGATTTATTCTTAGCAAGACAAACTGATAGAAGAATCATAATCTAAAGGTCTTAATCAGACACATTATTTTTATACTGACATTGACTCTGAAAGAAATGAGGTCTGAGTCTAAACTCAACAGGTCTCTAAAGGGAGAAGTAGTTTTATAAATGACATCTTATGTGAACGTGTGTGTTGGGGTGGGAGGTGTATGAGTATGTGCTCGTCTCGGGCACCATCTACCTGTTTTGAGATGGGCTCTCACTGGCCTGGAGTTTGCCAAGTAGACTAGACTGGTCGGTGAGCCTAGCTCTGCTTCCCTACCACTGAAATTACAGGCACACACCACCACATCTGGCTTTTTAAAACTTGGGTTCTGGGGATCAAACTCAGAAAGCAGGTCCTCATGTTTGTGAAATAAGCTCTATCCCAACTAAACTATCTCCTCAGACTATAAAGAATATTTTAAGTATTTTTTCAAGGTAGGGTCTTACACTAGTCTAGGCAGACCTGGAATTTGCTATGTAGTCTCAGGGTGGCCTTGAAATCACAGTGATCCTTCTACCTCTGCCTCCCAAGTGCTGGGATTAAAGGTGTCCACCACCATGCCCAACAAAAAAAGACTTTTAAGTCCTCTTCAACACTGGTGACTAGTAATATTTATTTGTCAGATCAAAATCACTTATCAAAAAATTGTATAAGCTTTGTTCTGGGGACTGTGAATAAAGTTGAAAGTCACCAAATAAAACATATTAATTGCCTAGTTTCAAAGTACATATTTGATATGTATTAGCTACAAATGATCTATAACTCCAGGATCCTTAACTTCCTGTATTATATAAATATTTTAGTAAGGTTTTCCTATCTCTAGCAAGCACTTTATGGCTTAAAAAGTTAACTCATAAAAGATTAACTTGTATTATATTAGAAAGATACTACTAAATTTTAATTTTTTTTGAGGCAGGGTCTTGCTCTAGTCCAGGCTTACCTGGAATTCACTCTGACTCCGAGGCTGCCTTAATCTTACAGTGATCCTCCAGCCTCTGCCTCCCAAGTGCTGGGATTAAAGGCATGCACCACCATGCCCAGCATTAAACTCCAAATTTAACTCAGCCACCAAATGGAAATATAGCTCTCAAATTTGAATCAAGGGGGTGAAATTATCTAAAGAAATATGGATTGAATACAGCCTCTCACCATGTACACTTATTTAGAGCAAGCAGATGATGAAGCCTCCTATGAGCTGTATTTGTTTATTATTTAGAGGTGCTACAGGTTAAACCTAGGGCCTTGTGTATACTAGGCAAATGCTTTAGTGGCATTTAAAAAAATCAAAAAGGAAAAAGCCATGATAGAGGAAAAATATTTAATGTTAAGACATTACTAAGTTACACTGTTACCTGGTCTAACGGCCTTTTGCCAATATAATTGTGCACCTATAAAAATCATGTTTAAAAGAATTATTTGATCCCATGAGTAAATGTTAATAATATGTCAGTCTGAAAATTTCGAGATGACCATAAGTATTTACAAGTGTTTCCCAGGTACAGCAAGTTTATTGTTTATAAAAATTGATTAGTACACTTGTGCTTGTTTATTGACTAATATTCAACAGGCCATTTAAAATTTAGAGTAGTCTTGCTTAATAATTACCTTTTCATATACCATTTCTATGAATATATAAAAACATCACCATAAAAATACTTAGGCAATGCCTAATTATACCATAGTTTCTCCAAATCAATTAGCACTTACATTGAAAGCGACAAGCAGTACTTCAGATCAACACTGCAAAATGTCTGAGAACCCCTTCAGTCTAATCCTAATACAGGGGCCTCTGCCTTTGGCTTATAATATACAGGCTTCCTTGGAAACAGATTGAACATAACTATATCCTCACAGATTACAGCTAAGCTTTTATCACAAATGATGGACTTAAAAAATGTTAAAGACATGCATGCTTTTCATTTGTTTCAAGTTTTAATATGAGGCATTAGAAAAAGAGGTGGGCAGGTGTATAGTAAAACTGTGATACCAGCAAACGATTTCACCTTTATACTCCATCAGCCATAGTTGTGTGGCAGAAACCACCACCTGCCTTCTCTCTCTCTCTCTCTCTCTCTCTCTCTCTCTCTCTCTCTCTCTCTCTCTCTCTCTCTCTCTCTCTCTATGTAATGGTGAGTGAACACAAGCAGAACCTAACTCAGCCTTTGCTTTCTCTCTCTCTTTCTCCCTCTCCCTCCCTCTCTCTCTCTCTCTCTACATATATATATATATATATATATATATATATATATATATATATATATATATATATGAAAAAAGGAAGAAAATTAACTTCTGAGCACACTTTAGATTTCACAGGTTCTCTTTTTAGAAGTTACAGAAAGATGAGAAGAGTGTTACTACCTATTGTTAGATGACAGAACTGCTTTGTAAGGAACAGCTAACTGAATTGTTTAAAAACAGATACCAAGGGCTGGAGAGATGGCTTAGTGGTTAAAATGCTTGCCTGTGAAGCCTAATGACCCTAGTTCACTTCCCCAGTACCCACACACAGCCAGATGCTCAAAGTGGCACATGGGTCTGGAATTCATTTGCAGTAGCTAAAGGCCCTGGCATACTCATATTCATATTCTCTCTCTCTCTCTGCTTGCAAATAAATAGATAAATTTTATAAACAGGTAACAAAACATCCTATTCCAGGGCTGTCTAAACTTTAGACATTGTGACACGATATTGTCATCTTCAGATGTGTTGGGCAGAATTCATAGCTACTCTGGGAAAACACGATCTAACCTTCCCTTCCCAATGTCATATATATATGCTTTCCTCTTAGTTGTAAATCAGAAAGGGAAAAAGGTGAATAACAGCATGCTTATTTCAATTTAACATACAAAGTGACAGAGCTACACATGTGGTGGTAGAGTTTGAAGTCTTAAATGCTAGCATGCAGAACAGCCTCTGGCCTGCAGAACCTTTGTGAAATTAGAAAAGCCGACCCTTCCTTCTATCAGATGCCCTTGTCATATACTCATTTTACTAGAGTATGACACTGTACTATGCTAGAGAACTGTCAAATAAATACATGAATATATAGTTTCTGTGATTCAAAGGGAACTTGCTAAGCCATGAGTTCACAGCTTATGTACACAGGCCCCAGCCAGTACAAATACACATGAACGGTCAGCATAAAATGCATGCATTGTGCCATAAAGTGACACAGTTCATGTCATGAAGGCGTGAAAACTGAAACCTTTAGACAGCACTCCCTAGGGAGACAGCAGGTGGTACATCAAGCCAGGTAATGACATACTGATATCATTAGTCTCATTATTATTTTGTTGTTATACTTTAAATGAGATCTAATCTTTTAAAGGAAAGTCTCTCTACAAGATTTGTATTTGAGGATACCAGTTATAAAGTAAAAACTCTAACAAGAATTTTGTTTTGTTTTTTCGAGGTAGGGTCTCGCTCTAGTCCAGGTTGGCCTGGAATTCACTTGAACTCACGGCAATCCTCCTACCTCACGAGTGATGGGATTAAAGGCGTGCACCACCACGCCCGGCAAGAATTCTTAATAAGAAATGTATGTGTTTCTACTATTTATACACATTTATTTTAAACATCTTAAAGTTGTTCTTTAATTGATAATTAATATTTATATGTTTATAAAGTACAATGTTTTGATATAAGTACATTGTACATTGATCAAATCAGGCTAATTAATATATCTATTTAAAAGTCCATTATTTTAGCTATTTTGAGAAACAATATATTGTTATTAATTCCAATTACCATTAAACATACCTACTTACTTATTTACTGGTCACAAACTTGCTTTGGGTATATCTATTTGTGCTTTATGAGCATAACTTTTTTTTTAATCCTTAATCAGCATAACTTCATTTAATCCTTAATCAAATGAGATAAACATTACTGTGTCTATATTATAGCTGAAGACAGAATCAATGAGGGGTAGAAAGTTCCTCAAGGTCATATAATTAAATACTCAAGATGAAGTGAGACCCCTATTTAACCTCACCTCAGCCTCTATATACTACTTTACCCTTGAATCTTAAGTATTTACACATTTTTTAACCTTCAATGTTGATATAGTATTACATTATACATGCATCTTTAGTATGCAAATGCTTCTGAGTAAGAACCAAGTAGTTAAACCTGTGTTAGCTATTTAATATACTTACAGGATTTTATCTAGAAAAAGATGATACTAAAAATATGTGTAAAAAGAGTATGTAAAAATAAAAATTAGAATATAAGACCTAGTACTGGAAGTAGACATGTAACAAGCTAATTAACTGCTTACAGACATAAAGAAATTTCAATTTGAGCAGAAAACAAGCATATAGTAAAGCACAACTCTGAAAAGCTGTACACACAATCCACACACCAAAATTCTCTGTGGTACATGGCACTTGTTAATAGTTATTATATGAATCTCAGAAATTATCTGAATGGTCTTCCATACTAAATCTCTAACTGTCCAAGTGTTTTCAGATGAGAAATTATATATTCTTGATTGTTTCACATTCATAATGAACTGTTAATTATTACTTTTTGTCTTTTATAAAGTCTTGGCACCTAAGATTTCTTCACTAGTAGTAAACTTTGGTTTTCTGCAAAGAATCTTAAGGAAAAAAATTATTCTGATAAGACATTTTCACTTTTCAAGAATATTTCCTGTGCACAAACTAAATTAAATTATACTGGTATGAGCAGTGATTTTTTTTTTTCCTTCCATGCTTTCTCTGACTTTTCTCTCCTGAGGCCTTGAAGCACAAACTAAACTGGCAGTACTGTGAGTTGGGCCTGAACAACTTTCTTGGGTTAGAAGTTACTTATCTCAGACACGGTACAGTGACTCAGCGGCTCTCAGACCTGCAGAGGGTATCTGAATGAAGTCAAAGCTTTAGGAAAAATGTTCTAGAATGAACCAAATTTTAAGATTGTATGTAACATTTACAATTTTAGATATTAGGATGAAATACTCAATTTCAAAAATTAAAAAAGTACTCTATTTGAAACCTATTCAAAGATGTTCTTTTGACAAAATACTGGGAAGTTTCTGATGTTGACAAAATGCTTAAGAATACTATGGGAAGGCAGAACTATTCCATATGAAGTCAGTCTTCTGCACAAGACAAAGGTGCTTCTGTATGAGCCTCTCAGTATAGAGTCACGTACTGATGGAACGCAGGAGAACAAAACACGGTCCCTTCAATGAGAAGCCACAAGGACAAGATGGGAGTTCAGAGAATGAGCTGTGTTCGCCTGTCTGGCTTCTGGAACACTCACTAGTCACTGCAGACCATGGCTAGGGGTTCACATGAGACCTTTGCACCTGCCTCAAAGCTACAAGGAGTGTGCCTTGGAATTTGATGCCTTCCTCCTACGGTGACACTGCCTCTCTAAGAGGGCTACAGCCCTTCCCATCTGTCGTTATTCTGCACGGAACATGGTGGCTGTTGATGCTTTAACTAGTATTTGTTGAAGAAAATATCTAGAAGTTCCATTAATTCTTTGTATATTTACTTTCTTTTTAGATTCCCAGTAACTTAGAATAGCAATCTCTTTGTAAAAGTTATCTCCTACAGAATCAGTAAGGAAAATATTCTATCAATATAGAGCCTTAGTGTTCATAAAAACAGTGGAGGGTGTATCTAAGTGATGTTCAAAAATCAAAAATCCTTATCTCTAAATTTATCAGATAAAATATACTTACAATCTCATCTCCTGGCAACCAATATCCTTCTTGCTCAATACCAGCTTTTGAGCCTTTGCAGCCCACCGTTAGTGTTTCGACAATAAGACCATCTTTCACAGCTAGGCTCAGCTGACGGGTGGTCTCTTTGGGATGCATACCGTGGACTCGGGACATATACCTGAACAAAGAGGAAACATAAATTCAGAAACTCAATCAGCACCGAAAACTAAAAATGAATAAGAAAATGAAAATGACATATTTGTTTTAATATGGCTGTATTTATGGAAGAAGGGAGGGGAAAGGAGAAAGAGGGAAATCAGAGTCTTGAGTCCTCCATTCTAAACATCATGTTATTTTAAACCTAAATTTTGTTCTGTCAGTTTGGAAATGGCCAGCAAATACAAATTATTGGGGAGACCTGAGTCAAGCATGCCCTTAGTCTTAGCTCCTAGAGTGAGGACTGCTCTACTCTGCAGATTCTAGTTAGACATTTATAGTCTCCATCACAGGCTTTAGAGTTACCAAAGTATTTCATAACATTTTTACTCAAAACTAAGGAATGAAATTAGAGAATGTGAAATTACTTGAGTGGTTGCTAAGATGTAAACATGAATGCATGCTATAATCAGTAAGGCAAACATGGGCTGGAGAGATGGTTCAGTGGGTAGTGCTTGCCTGCAAAGCCTAAAACCCAGGTTCAATTCCCCAGTACCCACATAAAGCCAAATGCACAAAGTGACGCCTCATCTCTCCCTCTTTCTCTCTTTGAAAATAAATTTTAAATTTTTTGAATTAAAAAATAAAAATGTAAGTATAGTTTGGGCTGAGTCACTAAAGCACAGAAGTGTTCCTTGATTTGCAGATTCATGGTATGAAAACTAACATTTCAAATTAATATTGCAAATTCTCCCATATTTACGTTACACTCACCCTAACATTTGTCATATCTTCATTTGTACTCAGTGTTTTTAAATACTTTACTTTTTTGGTAAAATGTTATAGATATACTTGAATTTGTCCTATTTTCAATTTCTTTTCAAAACCCCTCAACATTCTGTTTTCTAGTATATCTGTGGTCCTGGAAGAGCTCTTTGCATATCCAGAAAAAAAATTATGAGGCCAGGCATGGTGATGCATGTCTGTAATTCCAGTACTCAGGAGACTGAGGCAGCAAGATTTTGACTTCCAAGTCAGCCTGAATAAATGGCAAGTTTGAGGCAAAACAGATTCTGAGAGAAATCAGACTGGTCACAGACTTTTCCAGGGAAATGCTACATATAAGGAAAGGGAGGAACACTCTGCCCTCAAGGAAAATAAATAAAATAGGCCAGCATTGAAGGAGCTTCTTTAACACAGATGACGACTTTGGACCCTTTAAAAAAATGAGAGGGGGGGCACACCCCAGGGCCTCTGGCCACTGCAAAACGAACTCCAGATGCATATGCCACCTTGTGCATCTATCTTTATGTGGGTACTGGGGAGTTGAACTCAGGTCCTTCTGCTTTACAGTCAAGCACCTTAACTGCTGAGCCACTTCTCCAGCCCTGGACCTTTTTTTTTTTTTCTGTAGGGAATCCAGAAATCTCCCCAAAGTGTTAGTGCTGGGAAAGACCATGACTCTTCTGCCTGGGAGATGGCTCACTTTTAGAAATTAACAGCTCTTCCTGTCACATAGTTAACTGAAGGACTAAGACTGAGAGAAATGTGGGAATTATGGTAAGAGAGCAGAACATTAACCCTGGCAATGGAGAGACACTCTAATTAACCAAACTGGGAGTGTAGGGAGAAAGAAGATGAGGAAAATGTTCAAGCATACTAATTTTGCCATGTTTTCTAATAGTCAAAAGATTGAAAAAGCTATCTTAGGGATTAAAAACGTTATTTAAATTTACAAAGGGAATCCTTAAAACAAAAAAAAGTTTCTAAATTATCATACAAAACTAACATGTAGTAAAACAAAGTCGTGGGAACAATACAAACAGAAGGCATCTTAGACACGAGGGGAATCCCAGGAAAACACATTTTGATCTTTTTGAATAAAGTGCCTAAATTCAAAATTCTTTTTTTTTGGGGGGGGGGTGGTAATATGTGTGTGTGCATATGTGCATGAATGACAGCGTGGGGGGAGGTTTACACATGGGTAGGTGCATGAAGGAGGTCAGGGCGGCTTCCTTGGTTGCTCTTCACTTGGTTCACCGAGGTGGAGTTTCTCAGTTGACCCCAGAGTTTGTCAATCAGCTCGTCTACCCAGCTAGCTTGCCCTGGAATAATGTCCTGTCTCCACCTCCTATGTGCTGGCATCTTAGGCAGGATACCACACACTACTGGCATTTATAGGGTGCTGGGAATCTGAACCCTGGTCCTCACATTTGCAAGGCTTATTTTATCCACCAAGCCATCTCTCCAGCCCTAAGCTCAAGAATTCTATAGAATGAAAAGCAATTCTAAAAGACAGATCAAATAGGCTGAGAACAAACAATAATATACTGCAAGTGACACAGGCATCAAGGTCATATGTGGAGGATTTGGAGTACAGGGTAAACAAAGAAACCACATTTTGAAGATAGTCATGGGTTGAAGAGATAGCTCATTCTCTCTCTCTCTCTCTCTCTCTCTCTCTCTCTCTCTCTCCCTCTCCTTGCAAATAAAATAAAAATATTATTAAAAGATTTTTTTAAATGACAATCAAAGGACAGTTATAGTGGCAAACCTATAAGAAGGGAAATGCTGAAAGAAACAGAATTTCAAGACTGTAATTTCTCTCAGTTCACATGTGGAAAAATAACTATGAAAAAATTAAGTATAGATACAGAGGATTTAACTAAGATTGGGTTCATTAACACTAACAATATACCTTGTATAGAAATGATCATAAAATGATTGGTCTTAATAGATTTCCAAAAGTGATCAAGATCTTGTCTGTCATAATAAAACTAAACAGCAATAAGAAATCTAGAAAACTCTACTAGCAAGCTCTGAGTCAAGCCATCAGAGAAGTACAAAAGACACCAATAATAAAACTGTGAAAGCAGTGCTAGTTAACAAGCAAAGCTTGTACACCTTACAGACTATATAATACAGGAGTCCTCTCTTAGTGAAAAATAAGACAGTATCATTAGCATTAGCTAACCTAATCAATAGTGGACACCCAGATTAGAACCAGTCAAACTCAGAACTGTCTAAAGGCACATACCCACAAGAACAAAGGAAACTACACTAGTCCTAAGGAACTTACATGTTCATGTCTACATGTAATATAAGGTAAACCCTATTGTTGTCTAGGAAAATATAAGTGAACAAAATTTGTTAATAGAAAAAAAAGAGTACTTAAAAATGACAATTTCCAATGACATAAAGAGGAGGCTGGCAAAGAGCTTCCCCAGAAAAACAGCAGCTGGGGACAGATTCATAACCTAATCTGTCAACTTTCAGTAACCAGATAGCTCCAGTGTGACTTAAAGTCTTCTAGACCATAATAATAAAGGAAGGCGGGGCCCTGGCATATGGTGATAAACCTTACAAAATAGCATACAAAACCTGTAGTGTCCCAAAGGAAAACTGATACATAACTTCCAAATAAAATACATGAGTATATGGTCTAAGATTAACTATGTTAATATATTAATGTAATTCACATATTAAGTAAAATTTAATACTAAGAAACCTAAGTATAAAATTCACCTCATTAAAAGATCAAAGGTAAAGCCATCATAAAAATGTGATAAACATTGAAGTAGTATTTATAAAATCAAAACCCAGACCCTAATGAAAGAGGAATGAGTAAATACTTCCTTGGTATGGTCAGGAATATTCAGAGACACCACTCTCCTTCTGCACTTGGCAAAGGTAACATGCAGCAAAGCTGAGAAAGTTCCAAGTATCCAGTAAGGAGCTAATGCAATAATTATTAGTCAATCATTTATTTAGAAACCTAAAATTTAGCTGGCATGCTATTTTAAAATAACTTCATATATTTTTGGGTACTAAGGAAGATTGAAATTGGATAACTTATATATCAAAAAGTTTTTAATTAATTAATTTGGTATTGGGGATTGAATCAAGAACCTTGTGTAAGGAAAGCACATGCTTTACCACTGAGCTAAACTCTTAGTTCAAAATAGAAAATTGAAAAGATCAGCTGGTGAGGGTGGCCCAACCCCAGTACCCAGGAGGGTGAGAACAAGAATCTCCAGACTAACCAGCTGGTGCTACAGAGTGATGTGACATGAGATGAAGAGAGACTGAAACTCAGTTATTTACAGTAGCAGTGAGAAAATGAAAATTCTTACTAAGTAAGAATTTCAAAATCTGAATGAAGATTCAGAAATACAACTGATACAAAGGACAGCGAAATGGGAATTTGGGTTAAAATAAAGGCAATATTCAAATTATTGGTGGAAAGACTCATTAACCAAGGCATGGCAATGAGAAAATCGACTATCAATGTAGGGAAAGATAAAGCCCCAAGTTAGTCTGCACCACCACAGATGAGGTTTAAATAACAAAAACAAAACTATAACATGACTAGGAAGGAGATAATGTAGGGGTACAGGTAGACTGTGAAATGACGTTGGCTATGTCTTAAACCAGCTCACGACTAAACTTGAAGGGGAGCTGGTAGACTGTTAGATGACCATAGCCACAAGGCTTTGACTGAAGACTTTCCTTCTAGACTCCGGCAGGTAAGTTAAGAAAAATGTAACTTATTATTCCAGGGGACAATTTTATCCATGGGCTTTCTAAGCCCCTCTGAACACAAACAGCTTTAGAGCATGGATTGGAACGTGATGAGTTTTACACCGTCGTCAGGAACGGCATGCTGGGCTCAAACTTTCCCAATACAAACAAAAAAATAAGTCACTGAAGACAATATTCTTTTCTGGTCATTTGACCATTCCTAACATAGATTTTAAAAAACTCATTTTTTTCTTCTCATCTATTCTTTTGTTTTTAAGGGTTATGTTCCTTAAAACTAAATTCAAAGAATAGATTCCCACCTACTTTTCTAAAAAGGTGAAGGGAAAGGTTAGAATTGATCTAGAACACTGTAGTTATTAAATAAACAGAGGAGTAAAGTGATCTATTGAGCATTACAATCCAAGTATATTTGATGTGATTGCCTGGAATCAGTTATAACAACATTCATCCTCTTCCACCACAGGTTCAGGCAGGCCTTTCTAAGCTACCAACTCAGGGGAAGGACACTCCAGGCCTCTTATTTTTCTTAAAAACTGTTTACCCTTTTCCAATAAAGTGACAAAAATAGCAATTTAGGTGTGAGATACTTACTTCATTTTTTTCCCATTTCCATTCATGCAGTTCCTCCCCCCCCCCCCCCCCCCCGCTGCATGAAGCCCACTTTCCACGTTGGTAAACATCAAAGTGCATTTAAGCTACAGGTTGTAAAACCCCAAGCTTGTTTTATCTCTTCAGAGACAATTCTGCATGGTCAAGACCATGCTTCCAGCTCATGGGTGGGGAACCAGATGGTAAGGAGTGCTTACTTAACACTCTTACAAAAGGAAGATTCTCACGAACCATCTAGTAATCATTCAACTCAGAAACTGGAATCTTATTTGAAATAAAGGTTATTGGGACCTGGGCACACTGATGAAAACAGCATGCATTTGGCTGCATCCTAACAGAGAGTTAACCACAGAAAATGCAGCGATGTTTTCTGTTATTAAAACAATCCCTTAAAAACAGTGACACACGAGTCATGGAGTCTAAGGTGGTGTTGGCCCCATAGCAAATTTCTTCCAAGTGTGCTCTGTCAATCTCAACAGGCAGCTTAACACTCAGTGCCTCCCCACTACGAGCAGGTAATGGGAGCTGCTGGGGGCTGAAGGAGGCCTGGAGACAGCTCAGACATTAAAACAGAGTGGAAATTTAAGAGAATATTGATTGCATCTGTTGATGCTAAAAGATATTCTATGCATAAAAGCTACGGGAATTCCCTCAGCAGATACAAAATACCTGACTAGTAAGAAAAGTAGAATTTCTCTATAACAAGTACATAAGAAACCTGTTTCTCTCAGCCCTAGCAATTACCAGGAACTTCCATTCTGCAAACGAAAAACAAGCAATAAAATGGAACACAATGATAACTACATCAATAAGCCGTATCCTTTGAGCTCTTTCCCCCTATTAATCAGTAGATCATTTAAGTCATTTCTGTCAGCCTGACAAGGCCATTCGGATCACATGGCTGGAAAGGAGTGCTTCCTGAAAAGCACTTCATGCTATCATCAACAGTTACAATCAATCCTTTCCTTAAGTAACTCCACTTCTAAAAAAGACAATTTGAGAAGAGACACAGCACTTAAACAGAAAAATGTTCCTCACATCACGAAATTTTATATAATATAAAGGATCAACATGTCCATTATCATAAAATAAGTTATGATATACCCACCTAATGGAATACTATGCAGCTAATGCAATTAATATTTCAAAAATATAATGGGGTCAAAACATACTCATGTTATAATGTTAGAAGGAATTATTATATTTAATTATATTTAAACTACACACACACACACACACACACACGCACACGCACACGCACATGCATGCATGTAAGTATGAACCCCACAGGCTTGTAATCTAAAAGACCATTCTTAGGCCCAACCTAGAAAGAGACTGGCCCATGTAGTAACTTCCACTTCATATCATGGAGATTCTTGAATAGACTCAGGTGATCTGAATTTAGGGATATATCAGAACACATCCCCAGACTTGTACATGCATTCTTATCCTCCGTCTGCTCAATCCGTATTGCATACCAACAGCTGGCACACAATTGAAGCAGGCATATGGAAGAAATAAGAACATGTGATGTACAGGATACGATTTATTTAAAAGGCCCCAAGTTTCACATGCAGCTACTTAACTCAGCACACTCTTCACAGTGACTTTCCAGGTAAAGTTCTTAGTAGATGTTCATACCCTTTCATAGCTTCAGATTAATCATAACAGCTGAGTCTTAATTGTCCTCTTTCCAGAACTAATTAAAAATAATTTACAGTGTGAAGTGAATACAGATACACTGGGGAAATGTCATGAGGATTAACAAAAGCCCTTACTTTCTGCATTTTTCTGTTTCATATTATTTTTGAAAATCTTATACATGTATAATGTAATTTTATCTCCCGTCCTCATCTCCCCCTCTTCCCACCCTACTGGCACTAAGACTCTTCTTTTCCCCAAAGAATCCCTTCCTACTATCATGCATGTGACCCACCACATTTAGCTGAGGTTGCTTGCATGAGAATGGGTGAGAGGGCTCACCATTGAAGAACATAACCCCCCTCTCAGCAATCTTGTGCAGGAAACCACGGCTGCTGTGAGTTCACAGGTGAAATGGCCACATCCCGTTCAGGAGACAGCCTTCTACAGCACTCCTCCCCGTGTTCTGGCTTTTACAGTAAAAATTGAGGTCATCTAGGCTCAAAAAGTCTAACACCAAACACCAACATGTTCTCTCTTATATATGGATCCTAGTTTCAAATGTTTAGATTTGTATGTGAGTTGGAATAAAAGTCAGTAGTGGAAACCAGGAAGCTTGAAATGGGTTATGAAGGAGGAGGAAGGAGACGGCTTAGGGGAGGGTGTAGTAGTTATGTAAGTAGAGGGCAGAATAGTCATCAGTGTTTTACACAACATTAACCAGCGGCTGGACCCTATAAACTCTATGGCTGGCCATCCAGAGAAAATGTACCAATTGGTGTAATAAATAGTGGCAGGTCTGTTATGGGGGAAACCAACTGCTCTCTGATTAGACTTGGAGCCTGCTCCACAGTAGGGAATTCCTGCCTGGTACTGAAAACCTAATTAAAAGCCTGTCCCCAGGCCTGAGGCAAAATCCTGTTACTGAAGAAACCACAGACTGCATCGATCAGCATCGAGAAACCCTTCAACGTCCGGAATGGTATCCAGCCCCCAGAAGGCAGTTAGTGTAGTGCTGGAAGGCACTGCAAGGCTGCCAGGGTAAAATGATCAACGACAGCTGGAGTAAACAGAGACCACTAACAGGAAACACAATCGGTGGTTATGAGTAGGCTGACCACACCTCCCAGTAGGAGTGAGCAGCGAACCAAGAAAGGAGCATTTGTGTAACGGAAGAGCCTGGGCCTGGGGGAGACAATCAACAGCTTTCAATTCGGCCAATTTTCCACTTAGTGAGGGGGTCCCCTTGTCTGGAACTTGGGATTCAGGGCGATAGGCACCGGATCCCGTACTCTTAGGCTCCCAAGACAAGATACACTATGGGACCAATTGACAGGGAGGCTACTAAAAATCGAATCCTGGTAATCTAAAATT
>PVHP010016143.1:0-36388 GCA_004024765.1 Zapus hudsonius | reverse complement strand
AACTTGTTTTTCACAGTGAGTAGCAAATCTAAAACTCTTTATTCCTAGATACTAGCACGAATGAGAACACATATTCAGGATGATGGGATCCAGGTTTCTCAATGTGGAAAGAATGGCCATTGTAGTGTTAGTTGAGAATTTGGATGAAAGTTAGCAGTGTGAACTCATTATTGTGTCTCTGTGTGTCCGTCTACTTACTTAAAAAGTATAGAAGCAATATCAAACCAGTAACCATGGCATTAAATGATAAGATATTGATTTCCAAGCACTACTTCCACAAGGAACCACTTGTTAAAAGACTGATTCTAGGACTGGAATAAGAAAAATACAAATTGACTCTGGACTCTCTCTTTGTACTAGAGCATCTACTAAATAATGATAGTGATAGATGACAACCTAGTCAACAAAACAGGAATCTATGAGTCTATTCTTTTTAAAATTTTGTTTGCAAAGAGAGAGAGAGAGAGAGAGAGAGAGAGAGAGAGAGAGAGAAAATGGCCAATGGGCATTCAAGGACCCTGTGCCACCACTACAAACGAACTGGAGATGCATGCGCCACTTTGTGTATCTGGCTTTACCTGGGTCCTGGGGAATTGAACCTGGGCCATTAGGCTTCACAAGCAGGGAGCCTTTAACTACTGAGCCCCTTCTCCAGCCCCTTCTATGAGTCTATTCTTATATAAATAACTCAGAAATAAGGAAAAGCTCTGCTGTTCATAGCAGCAACTTAATTGTTAAGTGCAGAAGTATTGGAGTTAGGAAATCATTAATGAAAAATGTTAAACCTTGTGAGTAAATTTTTGATGGCCAGAGCATATTTACATAATCTCAAGGAATCTTTTAGCATGTTCTTATTCATTACAGAGGGTAAAATATTAACTTTACTGTGAAGAATCTGAGCAGATACTATCTCAACCCAGTGGTCATATCTAATTGGTCACACCAATACTGACTGGGACAAACCTCCATCATGTGTCTCGTGATAGGAAGCTCAGGAGTATTTCTATGGTGCTCTTTAACCCAAAGGTAATCAGGAGGAAATATTGGACAAATGTAATCAAAGGAATATTACAGAAAAATTATACTAAGAACAGTCATTGCCCCATTTCCCTAACAGTAGTTAGGGTGGCTTCTGAGAGTGGGGATAGAGACAGTATAGGAACTGGACAGTTTCCTTGGCTAGACAGACAAGAGGGAAAAAGGGCCCTTGGTAGGTGGTTATATTCTAGAGTATCCTAAAATGGCCAAAAGGGTGATTCATTTCCTATTTCTTCTTCCAGGCTGTCTGGCTTAGCAGGCTTTCTCGTACCTGCACAGTACTGGATGCATCATGGATCAACCAGCACCTTCATCTTTGTTTAAACTGACCAGTTATGGACTCTGGACAGGGCTTCCCTCATTCAATAAGAGTCCAGCTCCCACTCAGCTGGTGGATCTTCCAGCTCTGGAGTCCCCGCCTCCTGCTTTATTTACTTTTTACTTTAAAACAAACTTTAATCTTTAAAACAACAACAGCAAAACAAAAATCTAGCCTAAAGCTTAAAAACATGACAAGAACAAGACAAAGTATAAAGAACTGTTTCAGGTTAAAGTCAAAGATGAAGAGTTGTGAGAAGCAATGCTGTGCATGATTCTAGACTGGATCTTGGATTAGGAAAAATAACTGTAAAGGAGGCCATTGGGACAACTGGTAAAATTTGAATATGAATTATGAATTGGATAGCAGTATTATATTCCCTGATTTTCTTAAAGTCCCCAAGGTTGTGTAACAGAATGACATAGTTCTTAGGAAATACAAACTAAGTTAGAGGTACAAAAGTAAAATATTTCCAACTTGTTCTTAAATTCCACAGATGACACTGTATCAAACCCTTATCGAGATATCTAGCAATGGCTGTACCTAGCACTATCTGTCATCTATGTATTTCTTATCTGTCTATAGAGAGAATGAAAATGAGTTTGACAAGCACAGGGTTATGAAGGAGTTCCTTGTACTATTCTTGCAAACTTCCTGTAAATTTGAAATTATAGCAATACACACAGTTGTCCAAAACTGATGGAATGGTGCTGGGAGACAATACCCTATGGGTTGCCCAAACTTCTGCTTATCTTGTGAGCAAAGGCACTGATAGCTTTTGTCCCAGACTATCTTTCCAAGAATGGTTGTACAGTGAAGAGCCTAGGAAGATAGAGATTAAATCTTCTAGACTAAAAGGCAAGTTTGCTTTCTGCTGAATAAAACACAACTTCTCCCTCTGGGCAGAGTGGGTAGGTTTGCTTTCAGGCCATTATGAAAAAAATAGGTTCCCTACACTCAAAGCTCCTTAATTTTTATGCAAGTCAATTGTGTGCACAGTATCTATCTAAACCCCTCTGGGTTACTCTTGGGAGACTCTGGGAGCAAGAGGAACTGATGTAATTGAGAATCTTGTGCAACTCTTGGCCATGAGTAATAAGGTTCTTTGTCTCTAACCCAGGAGTTTCATGTCTATTGCCAGCATTCGTGAAACTAACAAGAAAGTTAGATTGCATGTAGAGGAAAGTTTGAAATTCTCCACAGCTCTTTAACAAAAGATATGCAGATCTAGGGAGATGGCTCATGGGTTAAAGGTGCTTGCTTACAAAGCATGCTGGTCCAGAGTTTGATTCCCTAGTACCCAGGTAAAGTCAGATACACAAAGTGGTGCATGCATCTGGAGTTCGTTTGCATGGGCAGAAGGCCCTGGGTGTGCCCATCCTCTCTCTCTCTCTCTCTCTCTCTCTCTCTCTCTCTCTCTCTCTCTCTCCAAATAAATAAAAAAATTTAAAGGATATGCAGTAGCGGGAAGATAGCTCAGTCCATAAAGTGCTCCAGGTTCAATGAGAGACCCTACCTCAAAAGTAAAATGGCAAATAACTTACACACACACACACACACACACACACACACACACACACACACTGTCTACATTCACACATGTACCTACACACACCAAACATGCATACACATATACCATAAGCATGCAAAAAAGGACACACAAAAATTGACTAATTTGATAATTGTGCATACGTATTTGTTGCATTAACTATTCCCGGGGAAACATGAACACATGTCTATTCACCTCATTTAGGGCACTGACAACAGACCAAAGAAATGATTGCAAGTCCAGTTTGGTGAACCAATGAGTTCATTGTGCTTGGTTACAGGAGTGAGGGGTTACAGGAGTGAGGGGTTGTTAACAGGAGGGTGGTAACTCAAATATAGCTTCTTCACAAAAAAAGTCCCACCCAGCCTGAATGACTTCCTAAAAGCTTCATAGAAGAAATCCCCCCTTAAGTTCATCTTCCACTTCCAGTATGCTAGTCTCGCATCTACTGAGAGCACCTGCAGCTGGGGCAGGATTACATAAGGCTGGGAGGGGTGTCTGCAGGAGGGAGGGAGTGACTGAAATCTTGGATGAGGGTCTAGTGACCCTCTCCAACCCCTCTTTCTATGAGGGAACAGGAACAGGCCTGATCTTGTTGAGAGCCTCCTGTGGTTAATTGCAGCTGCTCTGACTAATATGGTGATGGCTGTGTTAGGCCTGGAGAACAGTGTTCCACACTATTGTTTTTATATTAGCAGACACCTGGTGGAGGCATAGGAAGATCAGACAGACAATAGGGAGTAAAAGGAAAATGTAGCCAGAGAGGGGCCTAGAAAACATGGAGAACTGATATCAAACAATAGGAAAGAGAAAAATAGTAAATAACAACAACAACAAGAATGGGTTTGGCCATCAGCAAGAAGTGATGACTCAGATAAGGACTGGGGGATATGTAATAGCAGACATACTGCATCAATGACATCAATGGCAAAGTTGCTTTTACAAGATTTGTTTTTATTATCTGTTTAGTTCTTATCATATGTGTATGCATAAAACCAAGACCCAAAAGAAATTTTTAATTGGGTTTTAAAACTAATTGCATCCAGAGAATGAGATTTTACAGTTATTTTGCCCCTGGTAAGAGAGAACTCCATGCTGGTGGTAGTAGTTCAGAGAAATGGTTTCAAGAATTACCCTGTCTATGGTATGAATGTTCATATGACTTTCACAAATGCCTTTTAATTAATTCTATAAGTTCTAGCTTATTTACTCTAATTTATTTATTTATTTTAATTGTATTAAAACAGGAACTTAATTCATCAGCCCAGGCAAGCCTCAGATTTATGATCCTTCAGCCTTAGCCTTCTCAGTGCTGGGATTCTATAGGCAGGTGGTTTAATTTATTTTTTAATATTTTATTTATTTATTTATTTGAGAGAAAGAGGCAGAGGGAGATAGAGAGAGAGAGAGAGAGAGAGAGAGAGAGAGAGAGAGAGAGAGAGAGAGAGAGAAAATTAGCATGCCAGGACCTCCAGCCACTACAAATAAACTCCAGACACAGGCACCACCTTGTTCGTCTGGCTTTACATGGGTACTGGGGAATCAAACTCAGGTCCTTCAGCTTTGCAGGCAAATGCTTTAACTGCTAAGCCATCTCTCCAGCCCAGTTTAATTTATTTAGTGCATATGTGTGTATGTGTGCTTGCATGTTTATATTAGTACACATGCATGTATGTTTGGAGGCCACAGGACAACCTCAGGTGTCACCCTTACAAAAAGCATCCATCTTTATTTGTGACAAGGCTCTCATTGTCCCGGAACTTGCTAAGTAATCTAGAGAGGCTGGCCTGTGAGCCGCAGGGATCCTCTTGCGTCTGCCTTCCAGTACTGGAGTTACAAGCATTTGCCACCATACTCAGCATTTTTACATAGGTTCTGGGGATTGAACTCAGGTCCTCCTGCTTGTAAGATAAGCACTGTACCACTTGAGCCATTCCCTTAGTCTCTGGTTGTTTTTGCTGTTGTTGTTTGTTTGTTTTCAATGCAGAAAACTCACTCTAGTTCAGGCTGGCCTCAAACTCATTGTAATTCTCCTACCTCAGCCCCCTAATTACTAAAACTAAAGGCATCCACCACCACACCCAGCTTCAGTCCCTCTGTTTTAATATTTTTCAACAGTTATATTTTCTCAACATTTGGTGTCTATAGAAAAGTTGTTCTAACATGAGTGACTTAGCTTTTGCCAGATGTAGAACCAAGCACTCTCTAAAGAATTCATTTGGAAGAATCTTATTAGCTTACATAGTCGTTAGTATTTGATAAAACCCATTTTGGGAAGTGCTATTTCACAAGAAACTGAAGATATTAAGAACATATGATAAAACTGAAAGTAGATAAAGGACATTCTTAATCTTGTGTATGCTCATATACGTGTACGTGTGTTATGCCTGTGTGTATGTATGCATATGGACACACATATGTGTACAGGTGTGTTTGCATGCATGTGTTTTTGCATGCATGTGGAGGCAAGATTTCAACTTTGGGTGCCTTCCTCTATTGCTCCTCCACCACAAAACAGGGTCTCACTGAACCCAGCATTCACCAGTTCATCTCATCAAGCTAGCCATTCATCCCTGAAGATCCTCCTGTCTCTGCCTCCCCGTTGCTAGGAGACAGGTGCCCATCTCCCCAGTCCTCAAAACAGGTTTATAAAGATAACAGAAATGAATCTGAGAAATGCACTTGTTCACTGCATGTGGTGGTGTTTGAGAGGCAGAGGCAGGATAATAAATTCCAAACACTGCCTCAAACACAAGCCAACCAATTCACCTTTCTCTTACTACCCTTCAAGTGACACCGCATGGGGACAGGAGGTGGTTTTCCATGACATCGCCCTCAGAAATTAGGGAGATATCCCCCATATTCTTAATTGTTCTTTATGAAGCAGCCAATATCTATCAGTTAATCTCAACTCTTTTTAAGCCTATTTTTATTGTCAAGTATTATCTAATTCACAGCTAAAAACCAATATATTTATTAAAGAAAATTAAAGACTATAATTTTTGTTTAAAGTCCCTAAGCTCAAAAATTGGGGCAGGCTATGAAGGGTCTACACACAGAAATTAAAAATAACAAATATGATTTTTAAAAAAACCCCAAAGGCTGAGGATGTAGCTCAGTAGTAGAGCACTTGCTCAGCATGCACAATGCTCTAGGCTCTAGGTTCATCATTCAAAACAATTGAACTGGGCACACAAGTTTGAGGCCAGCCTGGACTACATAGGCCAGTTAGAGTTACATGGCAAGATCCTATTTAAAAAAAACTGACTTAGAGGCTCAAATAACAACCTCTTTTTTTCCTGCCCTATTGTTTTACCAGACTGGGGGTGTAAATTAAATAATATGATATTGGAATATCACATAGGATCAGTATAGATTCATCTTAAAACCTGTTTTAATTATAGTGGATTTGTAAATGTAATAAAAGAAAATTAACCAAGTATGATGGCACATGCCTCTGATCTCAGCACTTGGGAGGCAGAGGTAGGAGGATTGCTGTGAGTTCAAAGCCAGCCTGAGACTACTGAGTGAGTTCCAGGTCAGCCTGGGATAGAGTGAGGCCCTACCTTGAAAACAAACAAACAAACAAATCCAATAAAATAAAACAAAACTCAGCGTATAAAACTTGAAGTAAAGTGTTTTTAAAATATATATACAATAGATTATTCTCATTATGGATTTTCTATCAAGTAAATATTATTGTGTCTTAATTCTCTGAAAATTGGGCAGGCTGTGTGTCATACTGGTTTCCAGAAGAAGGAGCCCGGGCTGAGGAGCTAGATACCCTGGGATTTAGTAACTGCACAGTATAGTGAATGTTAAATTAGGTAACATTTTTGTGAAATATTATATTCAACAAATACACAGTATAATGTGTGATGCTCTGGGAGTGCTGGCTCCCCTCTCCTCTCTCGTTTTCTGGGACTACGCAAAGGAAATTCTTTGATAGCAAACATGAACAGGAACATTTTATTTATTTTTTTAAACTTGGACAGGCAAAGGCATGAAAGAAATACGCTCTTCTGTTGACTGACAGCCCAGATCCTAAAACTGAACCAGAATTCCAAAAGGTGAACCTGATGTTCTAACATGTATTCCAAATTTCCAGCTTTATTTTGAGAATTATTTTCCAATTACTTATACTTTTATTGTCAAACTGTCAAAATAGCAACTTCCTACTTAGGTTATATTTATACAAGCATATAAAGTGCTTTTTATTAGATTTACTTTTAGCTGAATTAGATGGAATCTTTTAGAGGGAATAAATCATTTGTATAACAGCGAGGAAGTTGACCTATGGGCACTTTTCTGAGAGGGATGCTTTGTTATTGCTGTCTCAGCTTCTGGTATCTGCAAGGCAAGCTAAGATCTGCAGACCCGTGAGCCCACAGACTGCTCGTGTATACCCTCCACCAGGCTCCAGTCTGCATCCTAGTCCACCTCAACAGTGGGCTTGCTTTTGTCATTAGTCTCTGTCCCTGTTCTAAATGGCCAGTGCATTTGAGGGAAAACAAAACAAAACAAAAAAACCAAGAAAGCTGAGTCACAAACTGCCTCCAATCCCAGCATCCCACAGAGGTCAAACCGTTAAAGATGGAGATGTAAATGGAGCTGTCCAGTGTGGTTCTCTGTCAAAGAGGTCATTTAACACTCATCTCACAAATGGGGCAGAATAAAAGATGGGAAGAGTAGATTGAGATTGGGGGAAGGGGAATTGAAATGCAGAAATCACAAGATAGAAGGTGAGGCCCTTGCCTTTCCAGTCCATAAATCCTTACATTTAGATGTGGTGCCACGAACTTTCTAGAGATTGCTAGGGAAGAAATCACCTGCTGGATGCTTCCTTCTGGTTGGATTTGCTATGAATGGAGTAAGCATAGGTACCCAAGACCTTTTTTTTTTTTTTTTCAACTGCAGTTATACTCACATCTGCCACATCAGAGGAAATTGATGGTAACCAATTGTCTAGGTGCTTTTGTTAGCGCCTCTTTTCTGCTGTGCTGGGCTACACAATTGCTAGAGCCCTTGAGAATGCTTATTGTCAATAGGAGTAATTTCACATCCCATCCATTTAGTGAAAAGATGCGAAAATTGATCTTGGTGCTTCGGTAAGACTGGAACCGGAGCTCAGGCTACAAGTGCCTTGGAAATAAATATGTGCCCATCACTGTTTTCATTAGGTCTTGCTGTAGCCAGTCTCTAGGGAAATGAACTCAAGTCCAGCTGTCTTTCTAGGCAAGTTCAGATGTGTTTCCAATCTGGCAAAGTAGGCTGTCACTTTCATTTATTGTTAAATTTTGTAGTGGTTGTTATAAAGGGTTGGCAGCCCAGAAGAGCACAATTCCCTGTTTTATCCACAGACAGGGGACAACGTAATTTGACACTGACTGCCAAGGAGGTCCTTCCAATTCAGCTTATTGTCTGGGCCTTTTTTTTTTTTTTAATTTGGTTTCAAAAGTCCCTTCAAAAGGGCAGCAAAATTAGCCTTAAATAGTATTTCTTGGATTGCTTTTAACAATGGAGATAAGGAGAAAGCTTCTAGTCTTGACAGAAGTGGTTTCATTACAACTTGTTTTTATCTTGCCAGAATAAGCAAGGGACTTAAAAATGTGTTTTGATTATGGCTAAAGAGAGAGTTTCAGCTGATATCTTGCTCAAAGAATGAACAATCTGTAAACTCAGTTATTTTGTCTTTCTTTTGCTTTCTTTCTGCTCCTAAAGCAAAAAGTAGATTATGTTTTTGTTGTTTTTAAAGAGGACTTCTGTTTCAATTAGCACAACATAACAAGAATTTGTGTTCCCAGAAGTTCTCCTTTTCACTTCAAGAAATTAGACTTCTTAAAGGCTGTGGAGATGGCTCAGGGGTTAAAGGTGTTTGCAAAGCTCGCTGGTACTCACCCACATAAAGCTAGATGCACAGAGTGGCACATGCATTTGGCATTTGTTTGAAGTAGAATGAGGCCTGCTCTGGCAACCCTTTCTCTCTGTCTCTCTCTCTCTCCTTGTAAAATAAATATACAGATATTTAAAAAAATAAAAGAGCAGGTATGGTGGCACACACTTTTAATCCCAGCACTTGGGAGGCAGAGGTAGAACTCACCATGAGTTCAAGGCCACCCTGAGACTGTATAGTGAATTACAGGTCAGCCTGGGCTAGAGTGAGACCCAACTGGAAAAAAACAAAAAATAAAAATAAAATAAATTTCATATACAATGAGCAAAAATCCTTAACCTAAAAATGAACCTTGGAAACAGAGAGGGTGAAATAAAAGCTCAAAACCAACTGCATTGTCTGTCTTCTTCCTTTGCAGGTGACATTAGACTGACTCTGATCTACAGACATGACATCATCTACAGAGTGCACCCAGGGCCAAACACACTGCATTCTTTTGACCAAAACTGGAGATTTTGTGCAGACTTACAGATACAAGCTATCAAGCTCTTGAGTTGGCCTGAGTCTGCAGACAAACAGGTCAGAGCACATTGGAGTTACACAATGCCTGCAGACGCCCAGGCTCTTCCCCTCGGCCAGCTGGAGAGTTTACATTTGTCAATTGCTTCCTTCAGGGCCTGGCTCAAGACTCACTTCCTGCCGGAGTCCTTTTCCTAACTCACCTCACTCAGCCCTTCCACACATCTGCTTATTCCTCATCACACACTCTGCTCTGCCAGGCCCCTGGCTGATGGGACCTCAGGGTCATTCCCTACTTGAACTCTATCCTTCAGCTTCTTTTGTGCATATCTGCCACGTGGACGCTTGGTTGTCAGTCAAAGAGTTTTGAGCTTGTTGGGTTGGGGTTGAGGTTCTGCTTTTGTCTTGAGGTCCTGAAAACCAGACTCCCTGCCTCCACATCATGGGACTTTGCCCATCTGCTGTGGTGATGGCATGCCACCTCACTCTGACCCAGAGTCTTGCTCCTCAATGGCTCACACTACACGGATTCTCCTCTCCTTTTGTCTTTGTTGCACTGCTTTGCTTTGCAACAGGGTCCCACTATGGAGCACCAGCTTGTCCTGGAACTCACTATGGAGCCCAAGGGTGGCTTTGAAATTTCAATCCTCCTGCCTCAGACTCCGTAGTGCTGGGATTCCAGACCTGAGACACCTTTTGTTTGTTTTGAGGCAGGGTCTCACTCTAGCCTAGACTGGCTTCGAACTCATAGCAAACCACCTACCTAAGCCCCCCAAATTGCTAGGATTAAAGGTGTGTGTCATCATGTCCAGCTTGGATTTTATTTTTTGATGGATAGCTTGTTTCCTTTTGGGAGAGTAGAGGTGAGAGGGGAAGGGAAGAGCCAATGTCTGTGTGACAGAGGGTCTAAGACCCATGGTGGTATAACAGGAAAGTTACAACTCCTTGCTAGTCCCAAGGCACCTTAAAACTTAAAAGAGTACCTGGATTCTTGTCATATAAATTTAAAGAATTAAAATTATAGACCACCAGAGGAGAAGGTTTAGCGGGAGACTTTATTAAAGAGGAGAGGAGAAGCTACAGAAATCTTGTGCCATGAGCGAGGAGAGAGCACATGGGGAGGTGCTAGCTGCATGGCTTTGGAGCCAGGGAATCTGAGCTGACCAGCCAAGTCTCCTGGTTGAGACTAGGGGGGAATCTTACCAAAAGTTTGGAGGTTTAGGAGTCTCTCCACTGGCCAGCCATAGGGAAGAGAGAGCCCTTCCCTTCTCCAGGTAACTATATTTTCCGGTCCGGGTGAGCCAAAGAGACAGCTGATTGGTCTGGTAAACAGAACCTCCCACTCTAGGGAGGGGCTCAGCCATGGCAAGAGGAAGGAGACTGCTCTTTACCCTTGGGGTCCCAGTCACCCTAACCTGCCACAGTAGCAGACCTTTAAGTGTAGCAGGTAGTTGGGGAGGAGGTGGGGAGATTGAGAGCAAAATTTTTCAGAATCAATGATTTGAAGAATAGTGAACAGTACAGTTAAAATATTGCTGTAATAAAAATAAAGTCTTACCATAAACTGGCCATGGCGGCACACACTCATAATTCCAGCACTGGGGAGGAGGAGGCAGGAGGAAGGATCAGGAGTTCAAGGTCATCCTTGGCTGCATAGCAAGTTTTAGACCAGCCTTGGCTACTGAGACCCTACCGCAAGCAAACAAGCCATGTAACTAACTCTAATCCCACATGTTCCTCGAGGATAGATTTTAGAGAAATATGAGGCCCCAGGATAACAAGGTCTTTTTTTTTTCTGGAATGTCTATTTTATTAAGCAATTTATAAGCCTGAGTTGCAAATGAACTAACTTACACACACACACTCACACACACATACACACACAGAGAGACACACACACACAATCTTTTTAGAGGAAGGCCTCACATGACTAAAAAGCCTATGAAGCTTCAGGTATAGTTGGATACAGTTGCTCTGGTGATTCAGGACTCTGCTGGGCCTCATGGTGTGTAAAGTCTTCTCAAAATGACAGTTCAGTTGCATGCTGGCAACTCCAAATCCTTACTCTCTTTGCTTAGCCACCCACAGGAAAAAAACATAATTGCTTTTACTTTATGCTTACATACCAGTTTAAAAAAAATGTGTTTTATTTATTTCTTAAGAGAGAGGGGGCAGATAGAGAGAATGATGTGCCAGGGCCTCCAGCCACTGCAAATGAACTCCAGACACATGCTCCACCTTGTGCATCTGGCTTTATGTGGGTGCTGGGGAATAGAACCTGGTTCATTAGACTCTGCAGGCAAGCGCCTTGACCACTGAGACAACTCTCCAGCTCTAACATACCAATTTTTGAAACTTTACTGACAATCTCCATATATATAAGCAATATACCATAATCATAATCCCTTCCACTACTCTCATTTTTCCTCCTCCTCAACTCCCCTCTACTGAATCCCTTCTTCTCTCTAACTAGTCTCCTATTTTGAGGTTATCATTTTTTTTTCCTATTATACAGGTTTTGTGTAGGTAGTGTCAGTCATTATGATGAGGTCATGAATACCACCACTACTTGGTGTATGGAAGACAGTATTGAAAAGCACTCCTCCCTTTTTTTGGCTCTTATTTCTTTCTGTCACTTCTTCTGCAATTGTCTCTGAGCCTTGGAGGGAATGATAGAGATGTCTCAGTGCTGAAGTTTTGAGCCACCCCAGTGGTCACTGCCATCTGAAAAGAGAAGCTTCTCTAACCCAAACTAAGAGTAGCATTAAGCATAAGTATTTAGAGGGTAATTTGGTGGACATAATATATCCATTTAGCAAGACAACAATAGTAGTTTCCCCTTTAGATCTTATGCCCTTCCCAGCCATAGGCTTTTGATTAGTTTTTCAGTCCTAGGCATGAATTCTCTCCTGTGGAGCAGGCCAATCATTTACATACCAATTTTAAAAAGGGACTTTGATTGGGCCCTGCTTCAGACACGTGCCCAGTAGAGTATCATGATTAGCAGCAGCCCAGCCCTAGGACCCGAGATCTGAAGATAATATCAATGACAGCCTCACAGTGGGTGACTTGTGCTTTTGTACATGGACATGATACAGTAGACAAAACCCCCATTATGACAATATTAAAGAACAATATTCAATAAAAACATTTTATACTCAAATCCACTTTGGGCTGCCAATGAAGTTATAGTACATGGGTTGCCTTCCTCTGCTGATAACATAACTTTGATGACAGGTTGAAGGAGTACTGGTCAATATGCATAGGTTTTCAAAGCCACAGCTACTGTGTAGAGTTAGGTGTGGCTGTCCTGATCACACTGCATAGTTGTACCTGTCAGAAGGAAGCCTCTCTGTGGTAGTTTGAATGTATGTCCCCCATAGACTCAGGTGTTTAATTAAAGCTTCTAACTCTAGCCACCTGGCTAGAGAAGGTGTCACTGGGGGCAGATGCTGTCATAGTGTGGGGCTTTGTCTACTGTATTATGCCCATGTTTTGGGGGGCAGATCTGGTTTATAGTTCGAAGTTTTGCAGAGCAGTCTGAGCTCTGTCAGGGCCCTTGCTGTTTGTTACTTTTTTTGTATGCTGGTCTTGGTGCTTGCTGATGGTGCTGGCTGTTTGGTGGTCTTTCTGCTTGGATTTATGAATGGGAGCCAGCTTCTTCAACCATAGATGGAACTTCGCCTGGACCTATGAGCTTAAAATAAATCCCTTACTCCCCTAAACTGTGTCTGGACATCCGTTCATCCCAGAAACGTGAAAACTGACTACAACACTCTCCCTTTGCGGATGTTGGAAAATCGCTGGGCAATATTTCCAGTTTTACAAGGAGCAGCAGCCATTGCTTCAAGGACCAGATGGGTTTAAATTGTCAAACTAGCAGAGTCAGTCACAGATATTGTTACCATTCTTTACCCAGTAAGGTGGACTCCCTGAAAAGTGATACTAAGATATGACAGGATTGAGAGGCCACAGGAAGATGTACACATGCATAGAGGGAAAATAGCATAGAGGAGTGCTCTGTTATAGTAAGCACACACAAGGTCCTACTTGTGTGGGCCAAAGATCTCACCTGTCTATGCTTGACCTGCTGGCATTTAGCCTGCCAGGACTTCATGCTCCCCATAGTTGAGGTAATACCAGAATGGAGCATAGCAGATACTATCCGTACTCTGACCCTATCTCTTCTCCTTACCACTTCAAGTTCATCACCAACACCTGCATTCCCTTACCTAAAGGTATTCTCTAGCCACTGGTGATATGGCAGGATACAAGTGCCTGGAAATGATTCCCCTGGGGACAGCCCTTAGCCAGTGATTAGCAGGAATGAAGAAATTACCCCGATCCCCACTTTCAAATGGGTATGTTCCATGTTGGTTCTTAGACTTGCCTAATGGGACTGTGTTCCAGATATTCACAGTGGAAACTGACTAACACATCCTTTATATTCTAATTGTCCTTCCTTATGTCACTCACTCACACATACCACCTTAAGCTAGCAGTGCTTAAACTCTTATCTCAGAGTTAACTTCTGGAGGAACTCAAATCAAGATGGGATCATTCAGATAAAATCTCAGGATGTTTCCTTAGAATATATAAGGTGTTAATGATTACTCTGAGAAACGTCCTCCACAAGCTCATGTGTGGAAGACTTTGAGCACTGGGTCCCCAATTGGTAGTACTATTTGGGGAGGTTGTGGAGACATTTGGACCTGGGGTCTCACTGGCAGACATAGGGCCATAGGGGAGACGTTTGAGGATTATAGGCCAGTTCCAATTTCCACCTGAGTTCTCTCCAGCACACACATAAACTTCTGGATGTGGTCATGTATGCCTGTAACCCCATTCCTGTGGAGAGTGGAGACCAATCATTGGGGCTTGTTGGTCAGTCAGTCTGATGGAAAAATGGTAGCTCCAGTTTCATAGAGAGACTGTTTCAAGGAAACAAAGCCGATGAATAACAGAGGAAGGATAACCAGCATTCTCCTCTGGCCTCTGCATGTGCATAGAACATGTGCATCATACACACATGTACATACACACACCACACCACACCACAAGCACACACACACACCACACCACACATACTAAATACACAATACACATTGAAAGAAGAGAGAAAGGAAAGAAAAGAAGGAAGGGAGGGAGGGAGGGAGGGAGAGAGAGAGAGAGAGAGAGAGAGAGAGAAGCAATCCTGAACAGGCATGGTGACTCCCATCTAAAATACAAACTCTTGGGAAGAAACTGAGAGGTGCATTGCTGTAGATTTGAGGCTTACATAGGTTACATAATAAAGTCTAGGTTAATCTGGGCTATAGAGTAAGATGTTGTTTCAAAATAAAGCAAAGGAATAAACATGCACACACACATACACACAAATGGAACAGTAATCTACCATAATAATGGTCCCTTATTGTTCATGCCTTTGAGCATTGGTTGATCTAGGCTGGGATCCTTTATATGTTTGTTGTCCACTGGGGCTGAATTCTGCATTTAGTTTAGCTGAACAACTCTGTTCCATGTGTCTTCTTTCCTGGGACCAGCCATCTGGAGCAACTTCTTCCCTTTGCCATGGCAAAGGTGGCAGAGAACATGTCAAATGAAGCAAGTATTCATCAGCTTCTATTTGCATCCCATATATGAATACTCCTTTGGTCCAGATAAATCAGATGGCCAAACTCAGAATCAAAGGATAGAAAAATGTACTTCTTCCTTTTGGGGATATAATGTCACATAGCAAGAAGCATTTAAAAGAGAGAAGAAGGAAGAATTGAGGCCAGATCTACTCAATATCTATCCATTTGCCCTCATAAGTCTCTGCCTTTCTACTTATCTGTCTCTGGGAGCATTATGTGAAAAATATTTGGCTGTCACTCGCTTTTGTAAGTAGATTCTCAAGTAAATTAAGTTCTGGTTTCCATCTTTTCCTAAGAAAGGACTCTTATTTATTTACTTTCTTTCTTACACAATAAACAACCTTTGCTTAAAATTTAAAATAGATCTGATACGGGCAGACATCTATACTTCTCTTAGTACTGAATTAATGAATTTGAAGTGAAAAGTGTATTTCAAATAGCTGAGCCATGAAGGGAATAACCAATTGTAACAGGAACACTGCTTCAAAACAAAAACACACACTTCTAGAAGTATTTCATTCGAAGATCTCTTACTAAACTTGACACATAGCTTCACTTTTTATTTTTCTAGTGTCATAGATGGAAGCCAAAATCTTGCACATGTTAGACAAACTACCACTGAGCTATACCCCCAGCCCTGAACCTTGCTTCTTGAACTTGACCCTGACCACCATCCTTCTCTAGACATGATGAAATGACAGTGTAATGGAAACCTCCATCATCAATATTCCTGCTCGCTCGTCTTTGTGTTCTCTGTCCATTTGAGAAGGAAAAAAAGATTTATGACTCATTGTTTTTCAAAGATGCTGCTTCCTCTGCAGTTTTTTGCAGGTTGTTTTGGATAAGATTTTCTGTTTATACACTGCCCACTGACATTCTTTTTATATACCAGGTTTGTATGTTTACAGGCCGATCAGCAAACTTCATAATACTATTTTCACCTTGGTTGTTTTTGATGCTTTGAAACTGATTTGTTGCACACACACAAAAAAAAAAAAGAAAGAAAATTTAACTAGATTCAGCCAGACCCATAAAAAACAAGCACACTGTTTGGTTGGATCCATCCATCTGATGACATCCTTTTATGATAGTTCCGTTTTCCTGGATCCATCTTTGGGGATTGCCTTTGGGCCATTTCTGACACAGTGTGTTTCTGGGGTTCTCTAGGGAATCATCCTAGGTTCTATGGAGCCACAGCTCCATTATCTGTGGGAGCACAGGAAGGAATTTTACAGTAATTCTGCTACAGTGAAACATTTGCCTGGAGGCCTAAATCAAAAATAGCAGCTGGAAGGACATTTGGAAAGGATGGGGGAAGTGTAAGAGAGGTGGAGAGGGAGAGCATTTCACATTTGGATGAAAACACCAGCTACAAGGCAGAATGAAGCAAGCTGGCATTGGCTACTCTTGAAATGATCCCAAATTCAATTCTCCTTGGACTTGGCTCTCATAGCCAGTGATTTCAGTGCCGTGAGTGGCAGCCAGGGTCAGCACCCGCTCTCAGTAATGAACAGTGAGCACCAAGCCTCTTGGATGCTGACCAGCACACAGGCTCCAGGCTCCTATTCCACCACCACTGCTTCTCCAGCCACAAGCACCCTTCAAATCTAGACAAGCTTCTCAGTCACTGGTCCCTTAGCAACTAATTTCAGCTCTCCAAGGACTGTGGAAGAGCTGCCCCACCTTTACCAGTAAGTGCCATTCAATAAAGGACACAAATTACAGAAGGTTTGGTCAAGAGCCTAAGAGAAATAAGCAAAGGGGAGGTTGTTTAAGAATAGAAACAGCTACAGAATCTGAGGGATTGTGGTAGCCTCCAAAGATGGTCCCAGTGGCCAAGGACTAGTAGTTATGACCTTGTGAAATTGTCTCCTTGTGACATTTGGGAATACTTATGACTAATAGAATATATCTTAGATGACATTGTGTGACATCTGAGGCCAGGTTATAAGAAGCCTTTTAGCCTTCATTTGCGTCTCCTAGACACAACTTCTGGCTCTTGGGACACTCCAATACAGTTTGGTCAGCCACCAAACTGTGAACAATCCACAGGACATGGAGAATCCACATGTAGGAGTTGGTGACAGTATAGGTACATGCCCTGTTGACAGCTGGCTTCAACTGTCCTTTCAGATGACTCAGCCCCAGCTGCCATTTGACCGAAATCATAAGAGATCCCAAGAAAACTGCCTAACTGGGAACACTGAACATTCAGAATCAGGAAGGATGAAAATAAACTGTTGTTTGAACTCAGTAAATACCTGGAATAGAGATTATACATTTATGCAAATATATATGTATATATTGGATCCATTATGGATGGATCACCTGATCCAACACCTGATAGAGTAACTGAGTAAGTTTTTGTTTATTCATTCCTTTACTCAACAAACATCTACTGAACATACACGCATCCAGCAATGTGCTTGCTAGTTTCTGGGAGTATAGTAGTGAGCAGATCATTTCTAGTCCTACCCCATGGAGTTTAGTGAAGAGAGATGACAAATGAGTACATAAATCATTGTAATCACATAAGTTATGTTCTTTTATAGTTGAAAAAAATGGAAAGAAGAATATGGTATTGCACCAGATTAAGTGAGGGAGAAAGTTTACGTAGCCTGTGTAATCAGTAACAGGCTACTCAGGGAGGTGATATTTTATTAGATATTTGAAATGTGAGAATGAGCTGCCATGTTAGGAAGGGAGGGGGCAGAGAAGTTTCTAGAATAAGGGAACAATAGACACCCTAAAGTGGAAAGGAACTTGGAATGCTGGAAGGACAGAGAGCCACTGTGGTTGGACTCTAGGGAGCTTAGGAAGAGAAGCTCACTAGGAGGGGCTTGGATTGTCTTTTTTTCCTAAATGCAATGGGATTGAAAGACTTTTAAACTGAAGAGTGACATGATGCAATTTACATTTTAAAAAGGTCTCTTGGCAGCCTGGTGGATGAGGACTACAAGGGGACAAGAGGGGAACCAGGAGAATCATCCAGGGGAGGTGATGAAGCCTCCACCACTCCAGCTGCAGCCCTCAGAGGCCCACACAGCACCTGCTTCGCTGTGTCATCAGGGCCACTGCTTCTCAAATAGACCCAGTAGCATTTGCTCTAAGACAGGTAGTGTACGCAGTGTACTTCTGATTGATGGCAAATGCCATAGGCCCATAAATTCACACCCAGAAAATCTCTAAATTGTTTCTGTGATGGCACACTACCCTTGTGGCTTGATAGATGAGCAATGCTTACCACAAATCCAGCCTAGTGAGGCTATGGGTCATCAGGGCTCAGCCAGCCTGCTCCCTCACTACCCCATTCCAGAGCTCCCTCTGTTTATACTGGAAGCTACTCCAGGGGTGGCCATGGGTGAGGGGCTACAGGAACA
This sequence comes from Zapus hudsonius, assembly GCA_004024765.1. Taxonomy (NCBI): domain Eukaryota; kingdom Metazoa; phylum Chordata; class Mammalia; order Rodentia; family Dipodidae; genus Zapus; species Zapus hudsonius. The sequence goes on along the minus strand of PVHP010016143.1, from coordinate 18,054 downwards.
CCCCCACCCTCACTCTTAGCCAGCAGTAAATCTTGCACATTGGGACATGTGACATCTGAAGTGCCAATCCATCTGGGTGGCCAGATTTACTGCCTTGATGGAGCTGTCTTTCCTGACCAAGTTGGCTATTGTCACCATCAGATACTGGGTACTTGTGCTGTTGTTAAATTAGTTGTGAATAAAAGGGAACCAGAGTAACTGAAGCCCACAGTCCCAACAGGCGAGAGAAAATCTGTCAATAGTAATTATTCCCCAGGATTGTCATCGCAAAGGTATTTAGAGCGGCATGTCTGCTTCCCTCTGACTTGCTTAGGATTTATAGATTGTACTTTCATAGACCTGCCAGGCACATTTATGACATAAATTTCTGTATAAACATAGCCAAGGGTGTGTGGCCATCACTGAACTGAATATTCTAGGGAGTATATCTCATCATCCATTCCCTAGCTACACCTTAAATCTATTTCTCCAATTCTCCCACCTCCCCCATCACCATCCAGCCCCTGACAGTCATGGATCTGGAATCAGCTTTGACCTGTCTCCTTCCCCTCACTGATTATCTCTCCACATTATTCACCTTTCTCCTTTTGCCCTCTACGCTGTTCAGGATACCTATAGCACCAAGCCCTCGGGTCTCGTAGGCAAGTATTCTACCACTAAACATCCTCCTGCTTCAGCATCCTGAGTAGCTGGGATTATAGGCCTGCTCCATAAAACATGGTTTACATCCTTGTTCTGAACTTCCCAGACTCATCTCTCCCTGCCCCACTCATCCTCCACACCCTAGCCATATGCATTGACTGACGGTAAGCCCCTGAAGTAAGCTATTTCTCATCTCTTGGCCTTCCTATAAACCACAGTCTGACAACTAAGAGAGATTGGGGGATGCTGCCTATTTATGGCACATGGCCATACTCTCACATTTACCTATGGGACATGGTTGCTTCTGTGTTACAAGAGGAGGTATAAGGACATGGACGCCATCTGGCTTGAAAAGCCTCAGACTTTTTTCATTTATTTTTGAGACAGGGTCTTACTGTAGCCCAGGCTGACCTGGAATTCACTCTGTAACTCATGGTAATCCTCCTACCTAAACCTCACCAGTGCTGGGATTAAAGGTGTGTGCCTCAGATGTTTGGCTCTTCATAGAAATTCTTTGCTGACCCTGTTTTGCTTACATAGTTCTTTCTGTTTGGTATCCCTTCATCACACCTGCCCCTTTACCCAGTTAAGTCCTGCTTTTCCTTCAGTTCTTAGCCCTCAACTTCCTCCAGGAAGCTTTCCTTGTCTATACCCCAGCTCTCTAATGTCCTGCAGCAGTGATTCCAACAGGAAGGACTACCTGCTTGTCTGTACCCCAACTAGACTGCAAGCTCCCGAAGGACAGAGGCTGGGTCTGTCTCAGGGACCTGCTTCTCCTTTTAGTCAAACCTGGGGCAAGAATACAAATAAGCCTCAAGGACCATTTGCCTAAATATTTAAACATTGTAAACCAAATAGCAAACAGCTAAGGAAGAACGGCTTTATGCCCTTTCTCTGACAAGTGTTCCTTCATACATGGTTAAAATAATTTGTGAATGCATGTGTGTATGTGCATGTGTGTGTAAAGCTATGATTTTATGTGATTAAAAGTTGGCAAAATAATGAAGACAATTTAATTATTATTGTGAATGCTGAGTGTTTGGTTAACCAATGATGCTTAGATGAATAATGAAAATGACACAAAAATCTATGAACTATTGTATGTTTATTTTATACAATTTGTTTTTCTTGTCTGCATTTTGGAACACCCAGCAATTATGTTATTAAAATCTACATTTTCACATAATGTGTGCATAATTGCTAGCAATAAAGTATCAAAAGTAAAATTTATTGCATTAAAATATATCCATTTACCATTTGCCTAAATATTTAAACAGTGTAAATCAAGTTAACAAACAGCTAAGTAACATCTTTATACCCTTACCATGATAAATATTCCTTCACATGTGGATATATTTTTGTCAACAAAGTAAATTAAAAATATAAATGCAAACATGAATATTATTATATATGCTATTTTTTCTCTTAAATGATTCTAAACTATATGTTATAGTTAAAAGCCATGGCTGGAATGTAGCTCAGTCGCTAGAGGTGTTCATCTAGCTCTATAAATCCCTAGGTACATATGCCTCTAATCCCAGCATAGGGTAGTTGGAGGCTGTTGGATCTGGAGTCCAAGGTCATTCTTGGCTACATAAGAGACTGTCTTAAACAGAAAAAGGCAAATTAAAAGGCAAAATAAATTCAGGTATGGTAGTGTGCACCTATAATTCTAGCATATATGACCATGATGAGTTGGAGGCCAGCCTGAGTTACATGGTCTTAAAAAAAAAAAAGGCAAGAGAAAAGTATAACCAGTGAATGCCATGAATCAAAATGATTCAAAGTTAAATTTTTAGTTTGTGAAAACTTAATGAGCTCTTAAATACATACATAAATAAAAGGATTCCAAATTCTAATGTGCAATGTCTATTAGTTGACAATGAAAAGAATTGATTTCACTCTTTATATGCTATATCTATATTTATTTATGCACAAATATAATATGAATTCTTTAATATACTAGTTTGCCAGAACAACAAGTGAAAAGACTAAGAAGAGATTTTAAAAAAATAGACCTTTAGCCCTAATGGAAAATTATATATTTCTTTTGCAACAATCCATGACATTCTTGTTAGGATTGCTGCTGCTTGACTACTTATTTAATTTGCCTTTTTTCTTACCTAAGCCCTTTTACTGCTCAAATCCTCCTTATATGCCAAAGAAGTGTCTTCTCTGACATCAATATAATAGAGCTAAAGGCTTGGCTTGATCACAGCATGGTGGAAGCCCATTGGTTGAGTGGAAAGGCAATGGTAGACAGAGAACTTTATTATTATATATTTATTGAGGTAGCCGATGGGATGATGTCAACTTCTATCCTAAGAACTACTTCAGCCAATAAGTGAAGAGCTTATATAGGAAATATAAGAAAGTGTACTCTTGCCCCAGAAGGGTAGGCACTAGAAAAACCAGTCATGATGCAATGAGCCATTTCTTTGATGCACATTTTGGTGTTATCTGAACATTACCAGATGTTCTGGTCCTGTAAATCTGATGAACAGGGTTACTGACTAGGAAGTCTCATGACCAATGTTTCTCTTATTCCATCTTCCTGGAATAGCTGACTCTGGCAGTTAATATCTTAATCATTTAACTGTAGCCTTACTTTAGAATTTAGAGTGACAGACAAAGGTAAGTTTGCAAAGGACCAGTTAACTCATCAAGTGGTTTCACCAGTAGTCGCCCACTCCTCTGTGGTATTCTAACATGGCCATCTCTAGTATTGAGAATATATTGCAAAGGATGTAAGGCAGTGTTTTCCTGGAGTCTTAAAGGGTATTAGCCAAAGAATGGTTATTTAGAGTTACTGGTCATGATGTGCCAATGCTAAGCATGGGACCTAAGTGGCAGAGGCATCATGTGTTCTTTTTTAAATTTTTTCATATTTATTGTCAGTAATTTAGATATATTGTATGAGCAAGTCTTATAATGGTATCCCCATTTCCCACCTCCCTGTCCCCACCCCACTGGGGGCCCTCCTATGTGGGCTTGATGGACCAGTCCATGGGATAGGGAGTTATGGATTGTATAAGAGATAGCCAGTTTTTTCCCTCCCCCACCATGGTTCTTATAATATTTCCATCCCCCTCTTCCACTCAGATCCCTGAGTCATGGTGGGCAAGTTTTAGGTCTGCTTTACTGTTGAGGTCTTAAGAGTCTCTGGATTTCTGCTTTGGATTGTGTTTGGTATCCTCAGTGTCTGTCTCTATTATCCTTTCACAGATTATCTGATTTGCTGTGGAATCATGTGTTGTTTAATAAATTTATTCTTGTTATCAGTAATATGAAGTACCCACTAAATTGAGAGACATTGTAGGGCCCTTTTTTGCTTGAGTTTAAGGGAAAGACTGATCTTCTGTTATATTTTTATTTCTTACTATAGAGTTAGGTGCAGAGTAGGTGCTCAGTAAATACTGACTTGAGCACATTATGGAGGATTTTCATTTTTTGACCAGTGAGGTACTAATACATGAATGACTACCCTCAGGCCTAGCCACCATTAGAGTATAACCATCTTTTAACACAGAGATTTGCAAACTTTTTTGGTGGAAGAGGGATAATAATCATTTGGGCTTTGAAGGTCACCTGCTCTCTGCTGTAAAGTCAAATCTAATAATACAAAACCAGCTATAGAGCACATGAAAATGAGACAACGCTGCAATAAAACTTTATTTACAAAACAGGTAGAGGCTAGATTTGACCTATGAGCCAAAACTGCAGTAAGACAGGAACAATGTTGATGAATATGAGGAGAGCTAAGTTGAAAAATATTGAAAAGGTAGAATTGTCAGAAACTGATTCCTGCTAAGAAATAGTCACTCCACTCTGAGCCTTTTTTTTTTTTTTTTTTTTTTTTTTAGTTTTTTGAGGTAGGGTCTCGCCGTAGCCCAGGCTGACCTGGAATTCACTCCGTAGTCTCAGGGTGGCCTTGAACTCATGGTAATCCTCCTACCTCTGCCTCCCGAGTGCTGGGATTAAAGGTGTGCACCACCATGCCCGGCTCTGAGCCCCTTAATGACACTGGTATACCAGTAAAATCCTGAGCTGACTATGAAGACATACCAAGGCATCTTCCAGAGTTGGTTTCCTTCATATGGAACATGAGTTGTCTTGATCTTGGTTTCTCATTCCTGACTGCGTTTGCCTCATGACAGGTAGATACCACTTTCTCTTTGCTCTGCTTCTCTAGCCTGGCTATAAATCAGAATAAACTAGAGTTTATTAAAAATAATAATAACTATGCCTAAGCCAGGCATAGTGGCATGTGCCTACAACCCTAGCATTTAGGAGGCTGAAGCAGGAGAATTGAGAGTTTAAGGACAGCCTGGGTCAGCTAATGCTTCCATAACAAAATATTATGGTCTGGATGGCTTAAATCCAAGAAATTTATATTATCCATTTTCTAGAAGTTAAAAGGCTAAATTCAATATGTCATCAGAGTTGGTTTCTGGTGTGGCCTCTGTCTTTCGTCTACAAGTGGCTGCTTTCTCTCTGTGTTCTCATATGGCCTTTTCTCTGTGTGCATGGTCAAAGTGGGCTCTGGTATCTCTTTTTTATAAGGACACCAACCAACCTCATTGAATTAAGGACTCACTTTTATGATTTCATTTCACCTTATTTCCATTTGTGTATTCAAAACCTGGTCTTCCTTTGTAGTTCTGATTGGCATTAACCTCTTCAGTTTCCTGCCCCAGACTCCCCAGTACTGGGATTACCTGAGGATGTTGATGTGGGTTCAACATCCTCAGATAACTGCCTACTTTTTAAAGGTTCAGTCTGTAAAGTAGTAACATTGGGGGGGGGTTAAGGCTTTAACAACACCGGGGGTGTGATTATTGGTTTTATGTAGTGTCTATGTACTGTTTTATTTTGTTTTGCAGTGTCCTAGAAAATTCTCATAGCTGAGAAGCACTAGCAGCCACTTAGATTTGATATCCTGCCTTTGGTCTTTTTATCCTAACTCTGCTATTTCTCCAGAACACAAATCTGGTTAATAGCTCACCATGTCCATGCTTGGTCAAGCACTCCTTTGACCAGCCCTTGGGTCAAAGGAAGAAGAACTGGACATTATGTGAAGGTTAGTGTTGTAATTACTTTCTCTTTGCTGGGACAAAGCACCTGACCAAAAGCAGCTGATGGGAGGAAAGTTTTTATTTTGGTTTAGTCTTGAGAGGAAGCTTCATGATGTCAGGGAAAAGCATGGCATGAGCAGAGGTTGGACATCACCTCTGGACAGTAGGTAGAAAATAGCAGTAAGAGAGTGAGCCAATCTCTGGCAAGAGGGAGCTTCCTACAACACCCTTTAGCCCGCCCCAAACAACACACTTCCTCCAACAAGGCTTTACATCCCAAATTGCTATCAGCGGGAACCAAGCATTCAAAACACTTGAGTTCATGGGAGACATCTGATTCAAGCCACCACAGTTAGGAACAACAGGAGAGATTTCCAGGTTTCTTCTTGGCCTGTGCTGGGCCTTTCCTGTGGTGGGAAAGTAAGAAAGAGGATCAGGTCTATGATGAAGGGTGCTTTGGTGTGCTGACTTCAAGGCCCCTGTGAGATAATCACATGTTATCCATAAATAAAACTGGAATTGAGATGAGACATTTTGGCTCAAAAATTATTTTATTTGTTTGTATGTATGTGGTTGCTGAAGATCAAATTCCACCTCATGCCTGTTAGATAAGCACTTTTCCTTTTAGCTATGCCCTAGCCTAGAATAGATTTTAGTCTTCATCAACAAAGAATTGAAAATAAAATGTATCGGAGTGAATGAGTGGGGAAAAAAGAGGTCAGAGTAAAAATCTAGAAAATTCTAGCATTTAAGAAAGGGGTAGAGCCAGTGATGGTGGTGCAGGCATGTAACTCCATTACTGGGGATGCTAAGGCAGGAGGATTTCAAGTTCAAGCCAGCCTGAACTATATAATGAGTTTGAGGTCAGTCTGGATTATATAACACAAAGACCTTTTCTCATAGAAAAATTAAAATAAAAAGGAAGGGGTAAAAAGTTTCCAGTGATAATTAGTGAGGAATCACTTGAAGGAGTTGGACAGTAACAAGTACTGTCTACTCTACTTCCAGAATATGCCAAATCTGTCTGCTTCTCTCCATCTCTGTCCTCATCCAAGATATCATCACCTCTTACTGTAATTATAATTATAACCACTTCATATAATCCATATTTCACATAGTAGCCAGAGTAATTTTTTAAGTTGCAAGGAAGATAATAAAACCCCTCTGCTTAAAAGTTTTTGCTATCTTTCCATCATATTTACCAACAAATCTATCCTTCAAGTCTCTGTATGATGAGTTTCTGATCTGTTTTCTGGTCTCCCTTGTCTTCTCCCCCAGCCCCCAGTCACATTTGGGCCAGTCTGTTCTTGAGCACAATAAGCATTGGCATTCCCATTCTAATTGCTCACATGAATTCTCTTGACTTCTCAGCTGCCTTCTCTCTACCGCAGTGTCTCAAGTGTCATCTCGTCCTTCCTTTACCAGCCAGTTTAACTCATCTAAGCTCTTTTGCCTCCACCTGTTTTACTTTCATATTAACACCTGATGTCCATTGCTTTGTGTGAATCTACCCACCCTAGAATGCAAGCTGTGTGAAAACCTTGATTTTCCTGTGTTTTGACATATGCCCATCACTTAGAATGGTACCCTGCATACAATAGGTAATAAATACGTTCCTAATAAATTAATAAAAGAGAAGCACCTAGAATTCTGGGGCCGCTATGACTCACCAGATTCTCTATAACTTTTCCCAACTACCTAATCACATTGCCACATATCTTTTGAGTTCCCAAAATATGATTCATGATGATGAAAGCATAGATAATAAATTTGCCTTAAGAGTTCTGAAGAGACAAAGGGATAGACAACTCAATTTATGTTTTCATTTTCATGAGAGTTTCTGATGAAAATCTATTGTGAAAAAGCTAACAGTTACACTAACTGTGAACCCACATGTATGGGAATCAGATCTGGGCTTGGTGTCCAAACTTTTGAAGCAATAGTGATTGACAAATCACAAAGGCAAAACCTTTGCCAAACCCTCACCAATCCCCCTTGCTTGCCTTTTCCCCTCTACCCTGTGAACTATAGGAGCAATGAGTGTTTGTTTTGAGAATTGTTCTCTTCCATCTAGAAACAGTATCAATAAATTCATGCCCCAAAGAATTTTCCAGGGTTTCCGAGTCTATATTACAAAACAATTTTTAAAAAGTGGGTTATAGGCCCTTTTCTATCCACTCTTGTAACTCTAATAGATTGTGTAATGCCTCACCAAGGGCCTGGATGTTCACCACCCACATCCCTAGTCTAAAACTAGGTTATGAGTAAAATGAAAACTCTGCAAAAAAAAAAAAATCTGCTTTTCATAAAGTCCTCAGCTTAATTTGAACCTCACAGGCAGGGAAATCCAGATTGCATATAGAGGTCAAGAGCCTAAATAATCATTAAGCTAGTAACCAATCAGTAAGACACTCCCTTTGAAATTGTGGAAATTCTCATTTCCACACTAAAGCTGGCAGAACGCAACAGTGATGTGACGTCAACAGGCAAAAAGACCAAAAAGGTACTTTCCTTAATTACTTGATAGCTCATGTCCTACTTCCCCTTCAACAAAGGAAGCCTTGCCCTACCTGGGGTTCAGGAAATTGTAGGGTGGAGGAGGGGTGGGATGGAATGGAGAGGCTTTATCTAGTTGAACTATGCAGAATTTGGGAATGTGCCCAAGGAAAAGAATTGAATACCAAATCATTTTCCCCATAATGCTGGCAGAATTCTCCATAGTACCAGCCTGACTGTAAATTCTATGAAGACATCCGTAAGGCCCTATGTTTTCCCCCCTCTCTGGGGAATTATCTTCACTCCAAAAAAAGGTTAGCTTAGGCAGATAACGTTATCTTCAAACTACAACAACAAAGCCCCAAGGCCCTCATCCTGAAATTCTTGAACCCCCTGGCTCCACCCTAATTCAGTTTAGGAAACGGATAAGACAGCTGTGAAAATAGAATGTAAAGTGTCTCTCTCATTCAAATCAGTGGGCATAGTTTGCAGTTTTTTTAAAAAAAAAAAAGGACCAGGAGGTTGTTCTTTTCCACTTATAGAAAAGACTAATGGACAAAACACAATTAAGCAACCATTCTGACTTTGCAAACTGGATTTGTCCACCCATTAGCTTGTAAGTGACTCATGCATATGTATATATGTATACATTCACTTAAAACTTAACATTATTAATATTTTAAAACATCTGTAAAAGTAGAGACTAATACAATGATCTCTAGATATACTCAACACAGTTTCAATGATTACCAACATAAATTTATTTAGTGTTCTTACCATAAAGTATGAAATCTTGCTGTGAGAATGTACTGGTATATAACATTTGTTATGATGCATAATAGCTTTTTTGGAGTTTTTGGGCAGAACAGTTAGACTTCATAAATTCTGACTATTTGGCTGTAACCCTATCCAAACTAATGAAGAAAAAAAAAAAGAAAAGCTGCATTATAAAATTTTTTTGAGGCAGCTTTATCATTTGCAAGGAGAAATCCTGCCAGATCTGTCATAATGAACACACACATACACACATACAAAAATGATAACTGAAAAATTATTATCTTTGCATGCCACAGGCACTTCTAAAGTAATGAGTGTTTTTTCATCAGCTTGGGCTGCCAGGACAAGATGCCATAGACTGAATGACTTAAAAAAAATAAACCAGAAATTTATTTACTTTTAAAAGTTTCAAAATTTATTTGCATGTGTGGAGGGTGGGGAAAAATATGCCAGGACCTCTTGCTGCTGTAAACAAACACCAGACACTTGTTCCAGTTTTTGCATCTGTGTTTTGCATGGGTGGCTTGGGAATTGAACCCGAACTGACTGGCTTTGTGAGCATGCACCTTTAACAGTTGAGCCATCTTCCCAACCCCCAAATTTAGGTTTTCACAGTTATGGAGTCTGGGAAAGCTTAGAAGGGAACCAGAATAGGTGGATTCTGGTGAAGGTCTATTCCTAGCCTGTAGACAGCCTTCTTCTCACGGAGCCCTCATATGGCATGGGGAAAGCAAAGTCACCCCCAACCCTCCACACACACTTTTAACAATTTGATGGTAGGAACCAGACCCAGGCCCTCATGCATACTCAGCACACATTCTGTCACTGAGAGCTGTATTCCCAGCACTTGATGCTTCTTATAAGAGCATTAATCCTGGGGGAGAGGGGCATCTTCATGACATCATCCAAACCTTACTACTTTCTCAAATCTTTATCTCCAAATTCCATCATATGGAGTTAGGGTTTCATGTTGATTTGAGGATACAATTCAATCTACAGTTTTTTCCTTCAAGTTTAACATCCTCTTTTCTCTATCAATTATAATTAGGAAGGCTTTACTTATTTGTCTATCAAGCCCTTTTAATTTCTAACTCATGGTACAAATACAACCAAGTTAATAACAAGCATCACAAATTTCATATTAATCAACTTTATTGAATAGGTTTTACAGTACCTGCTAGTATTTTGATTCTTATTGATTCTTGTTAAATAAATGAAGAGGTCACAATGGGTAGGTAGGCTTTCAGAATCTGTCCCTTCCCTGGAGCTAGAAGCATAGTGTGAAGGATAGTTGTTTCCACTACTGACAGGCTAGTTTGGGGTTTATAGAACTATCAAAACTTACTTCATAATGCACTGCATAAATATGATATTCTCAAGGTAACCTGGCTCTAAACTTTGCTTATGTTTTCTAAACATCACTCATGTTTTATTGACAGAAATTAGAATGCTTACCAAGAGAGCAGGAGGAAAACAATTCAGGCTCTCAAAATTCTTGAATTTTAAGTGGGCAATTCATTATTCTGTTTCTGTCCTGTGCTATGGTTCCTGTGAATGCCCAGCGTTGGTGGCTAAACTCACCCACACAGAAGCATGATCACTGAGAAATGAAGTCATATTTATAGGGCACCACTGAGAACTCACCTCAGCATAAAAAGGAACATTGCTTCTCTTTATAAGGGCTCTCTGGCTAGAGATGAAAGTACTTTTGATATACTGGGCCAAACCTTGTGAACTAAGAGCATAGAAACAAGTAATTTTGTGAAGGGTATTTGAGTTGTCAATACCCTGAGATATAACTTAAGAATGATCTAGGGGCTGGGATGTAGCTCATTTGCAGCATACTTGTCTACCATAGACAGACAAACAGACACACAGATACACAGACTCACACACACACACACACACACACACACACACACACACACACACACACACACACACACACACACACACACACCGTGTAACAAGAAATCTTATCTCGACATTTTTCTGAAAGTTGGGGAAACAGATATTGAAAATAAGAATGCTCTTAAGTTGAAAGCTCAGTGTGTTGGCATGAGCTTGTCATTTGAACACCCAGAAGATTGAGGCAGGAGGATCCCAAGTTTAAAACCAGCCTGGTGTAATGGGGAGGAGGGCTGGTAACAGTGGGGTGAACACCCGAAGCTTCTCTTACTGCACTTCCCCCGGAGTTCGTATCTCAGTGTGCCAAAGAATTGGACATCTTAGATAGAGAGCATTTTTTTTATATCACACACGTTTATTTATAGCAGAGTAAATTCAGAGGATTTGGGGATTAGGGCAAGTAGCCCATACCCTATTTTTTTTTTCCCCATACCCTATTTAAAAGGAAAGAAGTTACAGAGATCTCCAACCACTAGTGTGGATAGTGTGGACAGGCCACGTGAGAGGGGGTTTAGCCACAATAAAATCTGTACTGGTAAGCTAAACAAGAAAAAGGAGGAAGGATATCAGAGGGCTCCCATCATGAGGAAAAAGGTTTATGTGGGAAAGAACCCTAAGCTCCCCTTCACTACAGCCAGACATGTTGTTGTTGGGCCTTATCTAAAACTGGAGCCTGGGGGTTCAGATGTCTCTGTTGGCCTGCCATGTGTGAGAGCTGGAGAGCTTCCTGTTTCAGGTGACTTAAAAGACCTGGGCTAGGTAAGTCAGAGAGACAGCTGGTTGGTCTATCTTTGACCAATCAGTTTCAAGATTTAGGTTAAAGACACCTCCCACTCAAGGGGTGGAGGTCAGGCATGGGATCTGTGGGACCTGCCTGAAAGTACAAATTAACCTGTCACAATCCCCCCTCTGAAGAAGTAACCCTAACTGCTGTTAGGGTATTGGGATACGAAATCATTCATGAAAAAAAATCACCAGAAAAAAGGTACATACATGTTTCTAAGAAAAAAAAAAATCAAACAAGAATACCCATTTTCAGCCAGGCGTGGTGGCGCATGCCTTTAATCCCAGCACTCAGGAGGCAGAGGTAGGAGGATCACCATGAGTTCAAGGCCACCCTGAGACTACATAGTGAATTCCAGGTCAGCCTGGGATAGAGCGAGACCCTACCTTGAAAAACCAAAAACCAAAAAAAAAAAAAAAAAAGAATACCCATTTTCACTCTGTAGGAAGCAGGGCAAAGCTCTGACTAGGGAGGGGTCGAGGAGGAACATGGCAACATTGTGTGGGGTCTCTCTCCTAAATTCCCACACCAGCCTGGGAAATAGAGGAAGACCCTGTTTCAAAAACCAAAAAATACTTAGATTGAAGAGTAGCAATGAGTTAATTGGAACAAAGCTCATTATTAAATGCATTTGTATCATCCTTGTACACAGCTTGTGAGACTGGGCCTGGGAATTCAGGAAACTCAGACTTCAAATCCTAATCTCAACATTTAGTGAGACCTAAGCCTAGTTTCTAACCTTTAGCATTTGTTTTTTTAATCTGTCAAATGGAGATAATACCACCTATCTTTACTAAGTGGTTATAGAAATAAAGAATATATGTAGGTAGCTTGGCATAGTATGTGACATAGAGGAAAAGCCAAATAAATGGTGAGTACTATTATTAGCTTAGTATAATTGACCTTCAACAGTTATAATTAACACTTGAAAGATCTCAGTAAAAGATTGCTTTACTTACTTATCTCAACAGCCAGAAACACCTTCTCCAGGGGAGGAAGGAAGATATTTAGAACTCTCCCCAGTGTTAGTTTGCATATCTTTGGGGTATTTTAAAATGTGCTAAGCAGGGTTTTTTAAAGCACTTTATAGTATTCTTCTAGTTCATAGAATTTTTGTAGCTTACTTGCCAGTTGCATAAGAAGCTGTATCTTAAGTCTCACTTCGCAGGAAATAGTGGGAATATTTACCAAGTCCTTTTCTGAAAGAAGCGGTAAGAAATTCAGTCAAGTTCTGGGGATGCAAATGCAATCCAACAGTATAAATGAGGGGTCTTAATGTGATATGCAGTATCACTAAAAATAACAGCTTCCTTGCCCGGTGGCATAGAAGTTGCCTGAATGGGCTCCTCTGACGACTGCAATCATAGTGGTAAGAGTAGCTTCAGTTGACAGCTGCCCTGGGGTGTTCTGAATGAGACAGCACAACCCAGATAGTTCTCGGTTTCTACTTTTTTAAAAAATATGTGTATAGAGTGTGTGTGTGGTGCATGCAAGTGTGTGTGCAGATGCATGTGCCCTGTGAGTGTGCATGTGGGGGCTAGAGGAGAACATAGGATGGCCTTCTTTTATCCCTTATCTGTGTATTTCCTTGAGATAAGGTCTCTTCCCCCAACCCTGACCTGCTGTTGGTCAGCTTAGCTCCAGTGATTCTCTGGTGTCCAGCCTCCTCCGCAATGCAGAACAGAGTTCCAGAGGTGCATGGCCATGTCCAGCTTGTGGTCTCCAGCCCTAGAAGCCCTCATGCTTAAGCAGCAAGCCCTCTCAACCACGGAGCCATCTCCCTTGCCCTCCTTTTCTGTTTTTAGTGTGTGTGTGTGTGTGTGTGTGTGTGTGTGTGTGTGTGTGCCTGCCACGGTGTATGTGAGGAGGTCAGAGGACTACTTTGAAGTGTCTCTGTTCCACCTTTTTTGAGACAAGGTCAGATTAGCTGCTCCCCACCCACCCCTCGCTTCAGATTCTCCTGGAGTCACTTCTCGTGTAGGCTGGGGTCACACATGCCTGTGCTGCTCTGCATCCAGCTTTATGTGGGCTTTGCAAGAGGAGCCTTTAATTGCTGGGCCATCTCCCCAGCCCTTTTATTCCTTTCAGTATCGGCAATCGAACCCAGTGGGTTGTGCATACTAGGCAAGTACGCTATCGCTGATGAACACCACAGACCACTCTCTAGCTCTCATGATGGGGAGGATGAATGTGACTCATCTGGTGATTTCAAGGGGACAACTGGAGGCCGAAGATTAAGTGAGAAGAGATGAAATTCTTCAGGAAAACACTGTGAAGTGGTCATATGAAAACGATGCTCTTGAGTCCTATTTCCTATAAGTGAGCTGCTTGAGAATAGTGGGTCTGATTAAGACTGAAGAAAAATGAGCCAGAAAACAAAAAGGATAAGTCTTGCTTTGTGATCTTCTTGCTCCTTGAAAAAAAAAATGTTCTCACTATTAACAGCTATGAAGGACTGGTGGAAAATTCTGTTTTTATGAATAGCATAAATCAAATCTTTACTAATTGAATTCTAAAACAGAGAGTATGATTAGGAAATTATGGAGTAAAAGGCTTCATCAGTGTAAAGCCTTGCCAGCTGCTGCAGTTGGTGTCACAGTACAGCTCCCGGTAGAATGGTCATATTCTGGTTTCAAGGATGTCCCATCGGTAAGATATTGACAACCATGCAAGCTTGGTGGGGCTGTGACTGTTACAGGAGAAAGGTCCAGGCTCATTCATCTTAAGAGATGGTTTCTCAAATGGTCTCAACAATCTCTTCTAAAGATGAATAAAAATCCTCCACTGGGCCTCACACTTACTTACATTTCTTAGTATAATATTATCATAGATGTAGAAAAAGATTTATGACTTATGAATCAAGACTTTTCCAGAGTAAATTCAAACAGCGTGATGCGGAGCCTGTGATATTTAAGTTGACTGTGCTATTTAATGAGATGAATGATGTTATTTTATTGAACTGATAACTGGTTACCATATAAACATAAAACCAACTGCCACAGGGAAGTTTCTTTTTGATTCGGTTGCACTTTGTGGTAGAGAGTATAGAATCATCTCTCAATCTTTCTTTAGTTGAGTTATTGGATTACTTTCATTAATGCAGTGGTAATACTCATTTCACAAACTATGACTAACTCTATTCTTTTCTCATTTGCCAGAGACACTGGGGAATGCTATATTGTACCAATTCGATCTTAAGCACAAAGCAAACACGAGGCAGTACTTAGAATATGGTCACCTTGCTTTTAATGGTAATGTCCCATGGTAGCCCTTAGCCACATGTAGCTTCTAAGCCCTTAAAATGGAATTTTAATTTCCAATTGCTAAGTAGCCTTGTGGGGCTAGTGACTATCATTTTGGGTCAAATCCTTGTTTGTGCATCTATCATCATCATCATTATCATTATTTGGTTATCCTTGAAACCCTCCATGCCTTTATCTGTAAATTGGGGGTAATGACATATAAAACATTTAATCATATAGGACAGAGCCTAGACAAAAATATCATTCACCCTCTAGTGTGATGACTGTGTGATAATCATCCTCTATTAAGGGGAGGACTTGTCCACTCTCACAGTTTCTATCACTTCTCCCTCAAGCCACCCCTGGTGTACTTATTCTTTGAAATGATAGAATTGACATTTTCTCTATCTGATGTGAAGTGCCAGTGAAGTCATCTTTTGACAATGTCGCTATTTTTACTAATAGGCAGTCTAAGCAGAAACAGTGTATTTACCATGCAAATGTAGCTTGGATTAGTCACCCACCAGCCTCCTGCTTTCCAAGTCAATTGCCCCTCTTGCCCCAGTAAGCTTCCAGAGGTCTAGGATAACTGTTGTAGGTACGTCAAATAGCCAAGGTGTTTAGGACCTCATTTTAATTCCTGTGAGGCCTAAAGCCCCTTTCTGGTGGCCGGGGAATGTGATGAAACAGGTGATATCATACTATGGCCTCTGCTGCTGTAACTGCAGGGGACATATTTCCTTTCCCATGCACAATTTATAAGCCCATTTTGTGCCTGGCAAACACTGCATCATTTTCCAGAATTTGCTCAAGTATCACCTCATCTAATGAACTTAAGGTCAAGAACCTTTCTTGACCCTCACACATAAAATTTATTTCCTCTGCCATTGCTCTTAACCGGTACCTCTCTACCCAGATTTCTATCAAGAAAGCCATAAATTTTCCACATTTATTCTTACTTTATATGATGGACTACATTGTGTCTAAAAAAAAAAAAAAGTTATGTCAAAGTCCCAAATCCCAGTACCATAAAATGTGACCTTATTTGGAAATAGGACTTTTTGCAGATATACTCAGTTAAGATAAGGTCGCATGGTGGTAGGGTGGATTCGTAATCCGATATGACTGGTACTCTTAGACAAAAACAAGCACAGGAAGGGAGAATACCATGGTGAAATTTAAGAAGTGCCAGGGACCAACCACCAGGAGCTAGGAAGAGGTCAGGACATATTCACCTAAAGGTTCCAAGGAGCCTTTTCATTTATGGGTTCCAAAGAAGTATGATCCAGAAACACCTGATTGCTGACTTCTAGCCTTCAGAGCTTTTAAGCAATCAATTTCTGCCACCCAATTTCTAGTACTTTGCTTTGGTAGCTCTAGGAAACAAATACACCTTCCTCAGCCATATGCTTCTTTCAAACATAGACCTTGCTTGATTTATGTATGTGTTCTGGGCAGTTGTTACAGTGTCTGAACCAATCAAAAGGGTGACTAAGCCTTGTCAAACAGAACACAAGACTTATTCCTTTCCCTTAATCTGCTCTTTAGTTGGAATTGAAGAAAACAAAACAAAACAAAACAAAACCACTTTAAATATATTCAGGGCTGCCACATATGGCCACACAGGCTAGGCACTGCGTGATTCCAGACTTGTGTAATCTGGTGACCTTCAGCTATTTATCGCTGTATAACTTAATTTACATTAAAAAGTCAATAGAACAGTGAACTTCCATGCCATCTGTTAGAAAAAAAAAAAAAAGCTACTATTGTGAGATTCAGCTCTTACCCTGCCAAGCAACAGAAGCCATAACTAATTACCCTCTAGATCAGGGGTTGGTAAACGATGGCCCTCTGGCTAAGTCCAGCCTTCTGCCTGCTTTTGTAAATAAAGTTTTACTGGAGCACAGCCATGCTCATTCATTTATGGCTTGTCCATGACTGTGTTAGTGCTACAATGAGAGAGCTGAAAGGCTGTGATAGATATTGGTTGTGATATAGCCTATAAAACCTAAAATGTTTACTTTCTGGACCCTTACAGAAAAAGCCCTGCTCCAGATAATAGAAATCGCTAGGCATTGCCAGAATAGTTTATATTAAAAGGTTAAAAAAATTCCACTTTGAAACTGAAACCATTCGTTTTATCACAGTCTGGAAGATTCTACACTACCACTGTTACTATAAGTATGCCAGAAACAAAATGATGTATAGAAAATAATTTATTTCTTCTTCAAAATGGGAGCTGGGGGTTAAGAAACAAAAGACCATGTGAGCTTATTTATATGTTCATGAGTGGGGTGTGGGGAGTGGAGTAAATTTTAAGCAAATATAGCATATGCAACTTCTGTAATTAGGTGCTTTTTAAATAGGGATTTTTTTTTTTTTAAAAGGTCTGGCTTTACAAGTTAGAAAGAAGTAAAAGCTGAAGAAACAGAGAGAGACCTATTATGAAGTCCAGGGGGAGGAATGCTATCCAAATGTTTATGAGAAAAGTGTTGCCTGCCATTTTATTCCATCTGGACAGTATTGTGGAAAGTCTTAGACCTTTCTGAGAGGTCCCTGATGCATTCAGTACATGTCTGCCATGTGATTCCATCGTATAGGCCTCAACTGATGAGGCCAAGGATGAACACCTGATCTAAAGGTCAACCGTTTATGGAATGGCCTGATACAAGGGCTCTACCCAGCAGAGGTAGACACTGGCCACATCAACCACATGCTTGGTGTCTTGGAGAAATTAAACCGGACATTGTGGAAATAGTAAATTTATGTTCAAGTTGAGAAAAAGTAAAAGCATGGGATAGTTTTCCCCACAATGACAGAACAATTATTACTGAAGAGACGAGGAGAAAACTTGATCATAAGAGTGACACAGTATCCTGAGTGTTGTCATTTCTGGAGGTCTGGTTGTGCTTTGGGGCAGTATCAGTAACCGTGGGACAGGCTGTTATTGTTCAAAGGCGAGTATAGTTCATGGTCATCTCAGTTTTCCAATGTCATCACTTCAACCATGCTTTTTCCATGATCTGTTCTCTCACTTGTTTGTCCTTTATCCAGCATGTGGGCAGGTTAGAGATATGCAAGAAAATATTACCTAGCTATGGTGCTGGTGGCATTAGAAATGCCTGGTTTC
>PVHP010016142.1:0-36364 GCA_004024765.1 Zapus hudsonius | reverse complement strand
CATTCAAGAGCCTTGACAGAATTCTGTCTTGTTTTTGTAACCTCATGGGTCACTTTGGTCAACAGCTCAGTGAGGGAAGGAACCAGTGGCTGGGACCTGGGGCTGTCAGACTGCTCAATTGTTCACAGACTCAGACATTCTCCCCTACTACTCATGGCCCCTCTTACCAGTTGACACCCACTACTTACTCTTTAGGTTACAGTATGCTCGTGAGAATTTTATGTTTTTGAACCTAATTTTGTTTGTCCTCATGTTTGAGCCATTTCCCTCCCCCCTTCCCTTACCCCACTCTTATACATTCTCAGTTCTTTCTACTAGTCTTGATAAAGAAAACGGTTATCCTGGCTAAGGACCGCATATGAGGGAGAGTATGCAGCGTTCCATTCTCTGTTCTTTTGAGTGTTCGCTTAGTAAGATCTGCTTGAAGTCAGACCATTTTTCCCTAAATTTTTATGTGTCATTTTTCCTTTCAGCTGAGTATAATTCCATCATGTAAATATACCACAGTTTCCTTGTCCATTCCTCCATGGATGGGCATTTGGGTTGATTCCAATTCTTGGCTGTTATGAATTGAGCTGCTATAAATATAGTTGTACAAAATTTTCTGCATCGAGATGCGGCATCTTGCAGGTAGATGCCTAGTAGAGGGATAGCTGGATCCATTGGTAGTTCTATGTCCATTCTGTCTAGGAGTCTCCACACTGCTTTCCATAGTGGTTGAACAAGTTTGCAATCCCACCAGCAGTGAATGAGGGTTCCTTTTTCCCTGCATCCTCGCCAGCAACGATTGTTGTTGGTTTTCTTTATGATTGCCATTCTGACAGGGGTGAGGTGATATCTCATTGTGGTTTTGATTTGCATTTCCCTGATGCTTAGGGATGCTGAGCACTTTCTTAAATGAGTCAAGGCCATATGTGTTTCCTCCTCCGTGAATTCTCTGTTGAGATCAGTCCACCATTTTGTGAGGGGGCATTTTGGGTTTTTGTTATCAATATTTTAGTTCTCTGTAGGTTTTGGAAATTAGTCCTCCCATGATCCTTTATATATCAGACCCAAAGAATAGTATCAGTAACCTCTTGAAGGTGATTAATGCCTTCAGCAACATGGCAGGATACAAAATCAACACACAAAAATCAGTAGCCTTTATATATACAGAAGACAAGCAGACAGAAAAAGATATCAGAAAGACAGTCCCATTTTCTATAGCCTCAAAGAAAATCAAATACCTTGGAATATCACTAACCAAGGTTGTAAAGGACTTATATAAGGAAAATATTGAAACACTTAAGAAGGAAATAAAGGAGGATGTGAGAAGATGGAAAGATATTGCATGCTCATGGATAGGGTGAATCAATATAGTAAAAATGGCAATCCTGCCAAAAGCGATCTACAGATTCAACGCTATTCCGATAAAAATCCCAACCTCGTTCTTCACAGACATAGAAAAAATAATCTCTAAATTTATTTGGAAAGACAAAAGACCCCGGATAGCCAAAACCATTCTAAGTAAAAAATCCTACTCAGGAGTTATCACCATGCCTGACTTCAAAACATACTACAAAGCCATAGTAACAAAAACAATATGATACTGGCATAAAAACAGAAAGACAGATCAATTCAAGAATTGAAGACCCAGCTTTAAATGGAAGTAACTTCAGTTATTTGGTCTTTGACAAGGGGGCCAACAATGTATGCTGGGCCAAAGATAGCATCTTCAACAATTGGTGCTGGAGGAATTGGATAAACATATGTAAAAAAATGAAAATAGACCCACTCCTTTCACCTTGTACAAAAATCAACTCCAAATGGATCAGAGACCTTAATATAAATCCAGTAACCGTGAACACCCTGGAAGAAAAAAATAGGAGGAACTCTACAAGAAATAGGAGTGGGAAAAAATTTCTTGAGCAAATCTCCAACAGCCCAGGAAATACAACAAACACTTAACCAATGGGACCTGATCAGGCTCAGAAGCTTCTGTACAGATAAACAGACCATACTCAGAGCCAATAGACCCCCTTCAAACTAGAAAATCTTATAGAGGTGTTGAAACATGGAGATAGAGTAATTCAGTTGATATATGATGGAAAATTTCAGACAACACCTTGGAATATTTGTAGCTCTGCAATTTATAGTGACTTATAAGGCTGGAGTTATATATATTTCAAAGTCATTGTAAAGTTCAAAGCTAAGCTAATTCTCATTGATAAAGCCTTTATATTTTTTAATATGAGCTTGATATAGTCAGAAAATAGCCAGAAATAATAAAATATTGCCATATAGATTCACTGAAGCAGAGAGCAGGAATGCAAGAATGGTATTTTTTTTGTCTTTGCATTTTGTCACAACAGAATATTATGTTACTTCTATAGAAGTAGTTCCATAATGGTGACTGTTTTGTGATTTTCTTAGACAAACTATACTATGGAATAATTTTGATGTTGCAATATTATGTCTAAAGTGCTTCTCATCTATTCAAAGCTGTGAGTTTTAAAACAGAACCTCAGCATGTGGAAAGGAGCACACTTTGATCCCCCTAATATCCTTCTCCAAACATTAGAAAATACAGCATGATAGTCTCTCTCTCTTTTTAGTGACTTTTTAAACATATTTATTGTTCAAATTAGAAACACAGTATAA
The DNA here is from genome assembly GCA_004024765.1 of Zapus hudsonius. Classification (NCBI taxonomy): domain Eukaryota; kingdom Metazoa; phylum Chordata; class Mammalia; order Rodentia; family Dipodidae; genus Zapus; species Zapus hudsonius. The sequence continues at coordinate 33,724 of PVHP010016142.1, read as the reverse complement.
ACAAGTCTTGTGATGGCACCCTGATTTCCTTCCTCCCTGTCCTCAGCCCACTGAGGGCCCTCCTCAGTGGGATTGCTGGAATGGTCCTTGGGAGTGTCTTAATCTAAATTTTAATGCATTTTTGTTGGGTAATAGGAATTCTCATTAATATATTTTCTTAAAGATATGCAAATTTTCTAATTTAACATGATTAGCAAGAAAGACAGGGTGTGTGTGCATGCGCACACATGTGCATGTACATGTGTGCAATCTGCACCGCTGGGGTTAATGCAAGGATTCACAAGTGTTAGCAAGCACTCTACCTATTCTATACTTAGACTATATATTTTAAAATATTGGAAATTTTATATATTCACATACTGTCAATTGGTCATGTTCCCATCAAGTGACCCTCTTTCCTCCCCTCTCCCTCACCCCCATTCCACGGCAGGCCATCCTCTGTGGGGATATTGGTAACTACTGTTCATGGGGTCATGGACACCCAAGTTGGTTCCTGTGGAGAGGATGTCTCTCAGTACACCTTCCTAGCCCCTCTTCCACAGTGCTCCCTGAGCCTTGGAGGGCATGTTCTAATTCTTCTTTAGTGCTGAACTCTCTACAGCCTCTTATTTTCTGTTCTCATGAGTTCTGAGTCTCCTCAGTGTCTACCACCAACTCCCTGGAGGAGGTTCTCAGGTGAGCCATAAGAGTAGCACTCATATTTAATCCACCATTTCCTCTGTAATATTTCCTGGGCCCTGGCAGGAGTGATCGGATTCCTCTCCCAGGGCTAGGTACTTGGCTTTTGCCTATTGCCTAGACTATATTTTTTTAACCAGTGGGAACTAAAACAATTAGCACCAAGGATTAATGATAGTGAAACCGTAAATAAACCCTTATCAATAAACCCACAAACCCCAAAGAAGTAAATATCAGGTTTTAAATCTGAGATTTGGCTTTTAATGTTTAAAGTTTGTGGTGAAAATCAGTTGGCTTCTGTTTTAGCCACCTTCATTTTGTTGGGGCCAAACAACCAAAAGCAAAAGCAAAAAGCAGCTGACAGGAGCAAAGGGGTGTTTATTTCTCAATGGGAAGCTTCATGATGGCAGGTAGAGCAGAGACTGGACTGATATCACCACCTTGCAATAGCAGGTGGAAAGTAGCAGCAAGAGAGTGAGTTAAACTAACTCTGGCAGGTTGGGGGCTCATAAACTTCAAAGTCTGCCCAAGGGACTCACCTCCTACAGCAAGTTTTCACCCCCCACCAGCTGGGGACCAGACTTCAAAAGCACTCGAGTTTATGGGGCACATCTGATTCAAACTATTATACTTTCATATTTGAACCAAACAGTGTTTTGTTGGTGTTGGTCTGGCAACCCCAGAGTTTACTGATGAGGAGTGGTTCTGGGTGCTTCTTTATGTCATATACATGTGAGAATTTCATGACCTGGTGCGCAGTTCCAGCTCACACATTCCTTTTACCAAAACAAAATACCCTGAGGTTTTGCTTACTGACCTAGAGAAGTGTCTGTTGTTGATTCAGGGGCCTGGATGCTCTGAGCAAGAAGACGAAGGCACCCACGGTGGACTTACCCATAGAGTCTGTGAGCCTGAGTCTGCAGGACCTCATCGGCTACTTCCAGCCCCCTGATGAGCACTTGGAGCACGAGGACAAACAGAATAGACTACGAGCCCTGAAGAACAGGCAGAATCTCTTCCAGGAAGAGGTGAGGCCTCACTTGTTACAGTTCTGCCTTTCTTATGGGAAAATAATTCAGTGGTGAGGAAAATTTCCTATTCATTCCATATCTTTACATACCCTGGTATAGAGAACCAGTGTCCAGCTGACAGGGGGAATAGGCCTTGCTCATTATTTTATTTGTCTGTTACTCCCCTGAGAAGGCATACTACTGTGCTGTCAGCCCATTTGCAAGCCCTATGGTTTGCTTCATGTCAGATTCCATAAATACAGGGCCTTACAAAAATACAAGCCTGGGCTGGAAGGATGGCTTTATTGGTAAAGCACTTGTTGTGCAAATGTGAGGAGCTGATGAGTTTTCATTCCTGGCACTAGGGAGATGACCCCTCCCTAGAGGAGGAGAGTTGATTCTAGGTTCCTACATGGACAGAGAGCCCTACATTTTTCTATTTTTTGTGGTACTGGAAATGAACCCAGGGCCCTCTGCATACTGGGCATGTGACTGCTTTACTGCTGAGCTACATCTCAATCCCCATATTACATTCATTGGGCATGATTTAATTTCACCAAAAGTCCCACTGCTGTAAAGAGCTCAGGTGCCATACTTTCTTCATTGGCTAACCTAAGGACCAGGTGACATACTTTGTGTCCTGATATTGGTGTTAAAATCAGTTCCATGATAGTTAATGAGAAAGTGTTGTGATAAGCATAAAACATATCTCCATAGCAGGACAGATAACCCAGGATAGGTCAGACAACAACAATTTCCAACACAACCCAAAGCAGAAATCCGGAGACACTCAAGGTCTCAACAATAAAACAGACTTAAAACTGATCCACCATGACTCAGGGAACTGAGCGGAAGAGGGGGCAGAAAGATTGTAAGAGCCATGGTGGGGGAGAATATCCAGAGACATGGCCCCCCTCAGCAACAACACACAAAGAGGCGGGAACCTTACTTGTTGTTCTACTTTTAACCCCGTACCCCAGAGACTGATCCAGTATGCCCACAAGGAGTGTCTCTAGTGGGTTGGGGACTGGGAGGAATAAATTGGGGGTACCATCATAAGATTTGTTCATACAATGTATGCAATTATAGATAATAAAGACAAAAAAGTCAGTTCTATACATTGCAGAGTTTCAGTGTGTGTGTGTGTGGGGGGGGCTTTGGGGATTGGTGAGGACAACCAGGAGACTTGGCCAGCATTTGTGGTCTTAGTTCTCCCCACATGGGGAGTGATGTATGATGTAGGAAAGAAGTTATGTGGTAAAACCATCGAAGGAAGATGAGTAGAGCACATTGTTGGATTTCCTAATCTCTCTGTTGTACTTGTGTGCTTGAAAGCAGTTTTGTTGCATGTTATGTGCATTTCGTGGGCATGCTTGTGTGTGTGCATATTTGTACATTCTGACCTATTTATTTTGGTTACTATTAAACTTTACAAAGGTAATATGAAATCCATATTTTATATTTTTCTTCTATTCTTGTTTGATAATAACACCCAAGATTTAAAACCCGCCTGAATGACTTGAACAACATTGCATTTCATGTGTAATTGTGTTTCTCCCTGTTCTTTAAGTAATGATCTCAATTTTCTTTTGATTAGAAGAAATCTGTTAAGCCAGACAGCTTTTTAAATCAGGTCAGCTTTCTGTTGCTGTAACCAAACTAGTTTCTTTCTTTGTGAGGGTTTTCTATTCTGTTCCTCATAGCCCTTGCTTTCCTCAGACTTCCAGCAATTTTCTTGCTTCAGCCTCTCGAGTGCTGGGATTACAGGGATGTCCAGCTCAACATTTCCTTCTGCCTCTCCCCTTCCCCAGGGCATGATTAACCTCGTGCTGGAGTGCATCGACCGCCTCCATGTCTACAGCAGCGCAGCGCACTTTGCTGATGTCGCAGGGAGAGAAGCAGGGGAGTCTTGGAAATCCATTCTGAATTCTCTGTATGAATTGCTGGGTAAGGACCATGTCCAAGGAATCAATGCTAGTCTACTTCACAAGGTCACATGATAGTTACTGCCGGTTTACAGCATGCCTCTCAATCGGGACTTTAATCTTTAATGTCACTGATTTAAAGCCACTGAAGCTTGGCACATAAACCCATTTCAGGTTGAGGAAGGCAACCTGGGAAGCAGGGAGCCTTTGATTCCAGGAGGAGGGCCATGGAGGCTAATGTTAGTGGGTGACAAGCTTGCATCTGGATAAATAATGCGTCTTTCTTTTTTGGTTTTAGAGTTAGTACCACAAGGCCTCTCTCTTTACAACTCTAACATGTCCAGGGTCTGTTCAAGTGTCCCTTCTTAGTTTTTATGAGATCCATGTTTGGCAACCTCTAAGTGTGCATAGCTGCATTCAGCAATGCTGATGTGCTTTATTCACATCACATTCCTGTTCACTCTGTGAGGAGGGAGGTATTCAATGTAACGACTCTAGAAGATTCCACTTGTCTCTTGTCAACAACTGAGAAGAGTCAGGTTTTGCTCTACTTATAAATGAGCAAGCCATTTTTTGACACTTAGCATTTACATGTAATACAGTACTTACTATATTTGTTATTTACTAATACATAGACTTGATTTCAAAGACAATAATAATCATTTCCTGGTTTTGGTGTCCTTGGCATATAGTAGATACTCAATAAATGTATATTCATTAAATAACTGACTTCTAATGGGGTAGGAAAGCATACCTGAACATAAAGCATTTCTGATGCGAAGGATGAGAAGTCAAAATATTTGAAAATCCTTAATAATATAATTAAACCTCATTAAAATTTAGAGTCATAAAAATTTTAGGCATAATTGTACCTATTAGAATTTTTAATATCTTTTCCTTAGGATGAGCTTCTTGTTAAGAACATGAAATTTGCTACATCTATGGTGCTATCATTTCTCTGGAAGTGAATGAGGAAATTGGGTCTTTATAGAAATCTGGATTCATTATTTTATAAATGACAATTATTGGGGTAGGGATTTCCTCCCCAAATTCTAATATGCATATATATATTTATTTATATTAATATTTATTGCCAATTATTAGATGCATTGCATGAGCAAGTCTTTTGATGGTACCCCATTTCCTCTTTCCTGTCCCCAAGTCTTAGTGACCTCACACAAGAACAGATTCAAGTGCCACACATTCTCCCTCATATATATGTCTAACCAGGTTAAACCTGCACAAGAGAAAAAATATATATATGATAAATATATATAAATATTATATATATATTATATATAGTGCAGAAGTAATAGCATTGACTTTCTGAAAATAAGATAAATTAAAGTTTGATAGTTTTTTAACACTATAGTGTGACTTCTGTCTGGAACCTACATGCTTTGCTAAAGAGGTCTGTCAAAGGTTGTGGTCCAGGGTAGAACAAGTCATGTGGAAGGAACATTGTTATTGGTAAATCAAGATAACATATTCATCTCTTTGTCAATTCCTTCCATAGTCCTCAGTTCATTGGTCCCTTTAGCAAGTCACATGCTTATGTTTTCATGAGTGACTATCATGCCACATATCACGTTTAATGGTATCGTGACTTTGATGAAATTACAGTAAAATACAGACTTTAACCAATCCTTTAGAGCCATGTATCCCTCCATCCTGTATTCCCTGTAACTCCACAGAGTTATTTAGGGATTCAATTTGATTAGTTTAGAGCCTACTAAAGTAGCTTTAATAGACTCTACAAAATGCTGGGGACTTGGATGTGAACAAAGCTCCTCTTTGTAATTAGTTTTGTGTCTTACTTTTATTGGAACACAGCTAGAGAAGTGATTTTTAAATGGTGTTCCTGTTCCAATAGGAAGAGGAAGGATGGGGTAGTGTAGATGGAGTGATGGATCCGTTGGGGTGTCTTATTGTTGGATGTAAAGACAACTCTGATTCAAATTGCCTTAAACCTCACAGGGCTTTGTGGGCTCACATAAGTGGCAGTCTACCATACTGTTTAACTCAGTTTCCATTGTGCCTGCAGAGTGAATACACACACACACACACACACACACACACACACACACACACACACACACACAGGTTCTGATATGTAAGATATATAGTCATCTTCTCTCTCTTCTGTGGGCTTAGCTTCCTGCTTCCCTTTATGATCCAGCTGTGCTGAGGTCCTAAACCTGAGTAATTCCTCTCTGACATGGAAGACATGGAATAGGTCATCTTGAGAAAAAAAGAGCACATGACATTCTAAAAGCCATAAAATCTACATTTCATATCTCATTGGCCAAAACTGTATTTGTGGCCACTCCAAACAAAGCGCTCTAGCAAAGGGAAGAGGATTAACCAGGAATGGTTTCAACTGGTCATGGGAATCCTTGAAACTAGGGCATGGCCTCACACTGCCTGGCTCACATTTAGAGAGTGAAAGTTACACAGGAAGCTCGCATGTCCATCATAAATGCTAGCTTGTGTACTTTGCTCATCTAAAAATGTAGATATTCTGAATTCTATCAGGTGCTTTCCATCTATTACCTAGCTCCATGTGTTAATTAGCACAGGCACTCAATAAACATTAGTCTGACTTATTTAATAAACACAAAGCAGAGATTCCCATTGATTTTTGGCAGCAGAGTGCATTCAGCCATCAATTGACTTTATTAAAAACCAGTGGGTTAATGTCGCCTCTTCCATGAGGTCCTTTTCTTGAAAAACAAAAGGCTGAGCTTTCATCTGTAGGCAACAACCTCTGAGAAAATGACTCCTCCCCCTTTTCCCAGCATCCTGTCTCTGCCACCGATGTGACATGGGACAGGTAACAAATTTATGCTCAGTTTCCTGATGTGCAAAGTGGAGGAAATAAGGATTAATTGGTTATTGTGCCAATTACAAGTTTTAATATACCAGGCAGATAGCATCAGGAACATGCTGTTTCAACTGTGGTCTATAAACTGGTGCTAATGGTTCTGCTTCTAAGGTTATTGAGTGGTCATGTTTGGAGATGGTGTCACATTCTTAGCATAGCATACCATCTTCTTGTTCTCTCTATTCCCATTTCTTTTAGCCACTTATTATTCTCACCCTTTCCTTGTTAACATAGTGACACTTTCTTCTTCAACCTCTGCTTCATCCTTGGTTTTGAATTTCAAATATGTCTGAGAGAGGAAACTTCATGCAGGGATATTCTGGGTTAGTTTCTAGAATACGGAGGGTGGTAATTATTGTTTGAACACACTGGTGCTTGTTTTCCTCATCTGGAAATAGAGGAAATAAAAATCTTTTGAGTTCTCGCTGGACTGAAAATTTCATAGTCTCATGTTCTGTTCATTCTCTGAACAAAGTAATGGCATTTCACACATCTATATCCTCAGCATCATAGACATAGCTGATACTCAGGAAACTGTCTATATTGATGGTTCAGCATCCTCTCAAGAAGTAATTGCACATAGAAAATATTGTCTGTACTGAGTATGTACAGACATGCTTGTCATTTTCTAACTGTACAGTAGAACAACTGCTTGCATTGGATCATATGTAATAAGCAGTGTAGAGGTGATTACACAGGTTACATGCAAAAGCTATACCGTTTTATATGAAGATCCTGAATGTTTGAGAATTTGGATATATGTCAGTTCTGATTCCTCAAAGTTTCCCCAGCATGAGAAATCTTGAGACTTTCATAATGTTTAGGTTCTGCAAGATGTTTAGTTACTCCCTCTGCCTCTATTCTTGTCTGTCCATCTTCCTCTATGACATCAGGGAGCCCATTCTCACTGTTTTATAACTGTTCTTTGACACCTTGTCTCTAAGCTTCCTACTGTGATCTTCTAAATATTTCAGTTCATGTCTAACCTTTCCCTTTTCTTTCAACCCAGACTTCATTCATTTGTCTTATTCCTCTCCATTGCCTCCTTCCAGTAATTTCCTCCAATTCAGACCAATACTTCAAAATTGTCTACAATTAATATTCAAAATATTTAAATATTCTTAAATCTATATACATATTTTCTTAATAATTTATATCTTATATCATTAAGAAAGGATTTGATGGTACTGTTACATAATATTGACATAATTAGATTTTGCTAAAATTCACATCTGACAATGTAATAACCATGTATTTTACAAAAAAAACATACAATGATGCAAGCATGTGAATACTTGAGACTTTTGAAATGAATCTTTAAAGCAACAAAAGACAAGTTCTAAATGTAATTTCCCCAAATGTGAACATATCTATATATATTCTTAACTTTTACATTTGCATGTTACATTTTCTGAGTGAGCTTATTGTCATTCCCTTCCTACTCCTATTCCAGATCATTCTGATATATATATATACACACACATACCACACACCAGGAAAGTTTCCTTTTCCCCTCTGCCTCTTTTTCCAAGCATCTTAGTTCCTTTGCCTGGTTTTTTGATGGGGCATCGTGGTATAACAGGGCCTATCATGTTGGGGGAAGATGAACTTGGCGTCTGATGGGTCTCCATGCCAACACAATTTCTCATAAGGTAGATTGTTTATATGCAACCAGCATTTATTTGTCATAATTCTAGAGGTGTGGAAGCCCACGTTCAAGGCATTATTACATTCTTTGTCTGCTGAAAGCTGTTGTAGGCCAACTTCATACAGGCATTTTCTTACTCTTTCTTCTTAGAAGAGGTGAGTTTCTCTCTAGTATCTCCACTCTAAGATTGCTAATTCCACTTATACTGTCTTTACCAAACTTCTCATCCCAAAGATACTGATCTTCTAATGCTATTACCTAAAGTTAGAATTTCAACAAATGTGTCTTTAGGGTATCCCAAAATTCAGACTGTAATTTTTGGTTTGTTTCTTGTGTCCATTTGTATGTGTAATTGTGTGTGTGTGTGTGTGTGTGTGTGTGTGTGTGTGTGTGATGCATATGTATGTACTCTTGCAGTACCCCATATGCTCACATGCAATACCCTGGGATATCCAGCTCCCTTGCTCTTCTAGAGTCTTATTTTGAGCTGGAATTTCCTTGTTGCATTTACTTTCTCTTGCTGGAAAAAAAATACCCTTCCAGAAGCAGCTTATGGGATGAAAGGGTTTATTTCAGGTTTTCGGAACCCAGGGGGAAGTTCATCATGACAGAAGAAACCGGCTCACTCCCATAGATCCATAGCAGAGAGACACCATAACAGCCAACAAGCAAAAGCAGCTAGAGCTCCAAGTAGCTCTTAAACACCTTAGGGCTAGACTAAAAGATCCTCCCCAGTGAACACCTCCTCCAGCTGACTGCTGGAGACTGAAGTTGCAAGCTTAGTCAAACATACCTCAGGATATGGGGGACATACATTCACATCTCAACCATGAACTCCTTTACTCATTCCATAGTTTGAGGATTCCTATAATTCTTGGGTTCTTGCCTACCTGAAGGACTGGGGTTACTGGTGCACATGATCATGCCCATCTGTTTTATGTGGGTCTGGATATTGTAACTCAGGCAGTCTCAGGACCCCTCAGGTTATCATGCTTAGGTAGAAAGCACACTTAACCATTGACCCATCTTTTCAGCTTCAGACCATAATTTAATACCTGTTCTGGGACGTGTTCAAATCTAGAAATTGAAGAACAGCGGTTGTCAGGATAGCGCCTGCTCTCCTGGAGCTAATGGTTAGACAGGAGAGGTAGACGACATAAATAAAGCTGTGACTACTGCCTTTACCATCTTGATACATTATTGTTACACAGTGTTAATATGTGAGTAGCAAAAGACTAACATGTGTGGTTGCATAATTTTTTTAAATTAGTATAAATAATATCATTGTAAAAATTAAAAACAGTCGGGAGTTGGGGAAATATATAACTTAAATGGAAGCCAAAGGTCTAATCACTTACTCTAAGGTATAGACTCTATAATAATGAAAAACTTTTTATCAAGTTGAAAAATAACAGAAATAATAGTTCACAGAATAATAAATAAAATAAAAAGTTTTCAGCCTGGTAAGTGAATGCAAATTAAAATGGTAAATCAGAGTCATATTTACTTAATTAGGTTGGCACCGATAAAATGTTATTATCCAACATTGGAAAAAAATGTTGAATAAAATATAATATATTCTGGGTTAGAGTGTAAATTGATAAAATTCATAAAGCCAAACTAGGCTTGATCTGATACCATTTTACTCTTGGAGTTCTACTGTAAGAATTGTTCCAAAAAATATATCTGTACAAATGTGAAAAGGATTTCTACTGTGAAATTATTTGTAAATAGCATGAAATTGAAAGCATCTTTCTATCAACAGGGGATTGGTTATACAAGTTGTGATATACTTATATAGCATAATACTGCAGCATCACTGAAAATTGAGACAAAACTATCATTTGGAAAATTCTAGGAAGAAGACCAAATTGTTCCTTTTTTTGTATAGAAACCTATGGTGTGACATTAACAGGGAAGTAAGTACAAGGCAGAGAATTACTATGTATGGAATAAGCCTCCACCTGTGGACTAGAGACATGGCTCAGTGGATAAAGCACTTGTCATGTGTGATTACCTGAGTTCCCATCCTCAGAACCTACAGAAAGCCCGATGTCATAGTGGGTGTCTGTAATCACAGTGCATCTACAATGAGACGGAAGCTAGAGATCTGAGGACCCTCTGTAAATTCTTGGGGTAGCCTGGTTTTCACAGTGGTGAACAATGAGAGACCCTGCCTTACAAAGGGTGGAAGGGGAGGACCTCCCCCACGGAGCCTACTCTCATACACATGAACATGTGCAGGCAACACACACACACACACACACACACACACACACACACACACACACACACACAAAAGATAAGATTCCAGTTGCATAAAATGCACACATATAAAGATACTTTCTTATTTATACATTAGGTATTTCTGAAAGAATTTGCAGGAATATGTTTTATGGCCGTTTCTTGAGAAAGGAATTGTGATTTGGATTTTTTATTTCTTTTCTGTTAGATTTTTATTTATAATCTGTTGTCATATGTTATAATTTTTTTATAATTGAAAGTAGTTAACATACATGACCAGTGCTGGCATATGATACAAAAGATAAATGTTATATAGAATATATATTGTACTTGGATGAAAAAAAAGAAAATTTATGAGTGATAATGAAGTCTGATTTCAATGTCTCCCTAAGATACTCATATAAACCTGTATATTTAGACAATTGCGGCAGTCATTTACATTCTATGATGTATTTCTATGCCACTTTCCTTGTATATATGAGTTTCTTTCTTACTCAGCATGGTGGTAGTTTGAATATATGTCCCGCATAGATGCAGGGGTTTTATTAAAGCTTGTAACTCAGGTCTCTAGCCACCTGGCTGGATGAGGTGTCACTGCGAGAAGATCCTGGGGTCCTGCACAAGGTGTGTTTATGGTGGATCTGATTTCCAGCCAGGAGGTATGCAAAGAAACTTTAAGCTCTGGGATTCTGCTTGGTGCAGCTTCCTGCTGCTAGTGTTTGGTGTGGGTGCTGGTGCTGGTGTTTTGCTTGCTACAATTTTTATCTCTGCTTGGATTTATGAATGGGAGCCAGCTTCTTCTGCCATCGATGGAACTTTCCCCTGGAACTGTATGCTGAAATAAACCCCTTTCTTCTATATACAGTGTCTGGTTTAGATGTTCCTCTCAGCAACTTGGAACTGACTGCAACATTCAGCTACCCAAAGATTTACTTTCGATAGCAAATCCAAATTCATTGTGCTTCTTCTCAATTCTTCCAAAGAGGTAGACAGGGGCTGGTGTATTCCTGCAGGGTAGCGCATGTGCCTAGCATGTGCAAGGCCCTGGGTTTTAGCCCCAGCATCAACACTGACAAAAGAAAATAAAATAAAAACAAAAGCCATATTGGTTGGTGGTGGATTTTTCTTCCTCAGATTCTCTCTGAAATGAGCTGTCAGTTTCTGATGTTTCTGAGTTTTCTTTGATCCTGTTTTTGGCTTGCAGAGAAGAGGGAGAAGGCAAGAGAGACTATAACGATTTGGGATTGGACACAGACATAGTTAATATGCATTTTTGGTGGAGAATGGTGAAAGTAGATTTATGACTTACCCTCTAGACAATGTCAGGATGTTTTAGATGCTGGTACTCTGATTTGGAGAAGTATCACTGTGATGCTCTCATGCGTCTTTTCTGACATCCACATAATTTACAGGCTGCAAGCAAGCCTGGTTTTCTAAAGATGTGTGGAAAATGACTTTTCAGCAAACTGTGTGAATCCTCCTCATTTTCTAGAGATTCAAAGTGTGAAAAAAATAGGATGGGCTGTTGCTCTTTCTGTATGGCACAAATGACCAGTCTCTGACACCTTCAAGACTTTGAAAGCAAAGCTTGGTTCCCAATGTCAAGGTGTGGAGCCTTTGGGAAGTGATTGGACATGAGGGCTTCCACCTAATCCATTGATGGATTCTTACTATGATGGTGCCATTGGGATGTGTTCGAAACTAGGGATGAAGTAGGTTACTTGTGGCATGCACTGGAAGGGCATACCTTTTCCCCCTGTCTCCTTGCTTTGCTTCCCACTTTCCTGCTGCCATGGACAGAGAAGCTTTCTTTTACCATGCCCTCCTGATATAGATGTATAGGTAATGGAAGCAACCACAGAACTTTGAAACCAGGGCACAAGGTAAATCTTTGTTCTCTTTAAATTGTTTTCTCAGACATTGTGTCACCGAAATAAAATGTGACTGTCACAGACAAGAGTTCAGCGGTTAGGGACTTTGGCACTTCTACATATCTGTCTAGTGTCCCAGGTAGCCAGATCTTCCTAAATGCTATAAGACACTGGTGAAAGCTATCCAGAGATGAAAGCCAAGTACTTGCTTCAGGTATGTGGGTGTAGATGGCTCTTATCTGGAAAGGCACTGTATTTCAAGCCAAGACAGATTCTTTTATTATTACTCTTATGCTTGCCTGTGTATGTGTGGTGTGCATACATGTGTGTATGTGTGTTTGTGTGGGCACGTGTGTGAGCATGCATGTGGAGATCAGAGGCCAATGTTGGGGGTGTTCCTTAGTATCACTCCACCTTATTCTTTGAGGCAGAGCTCACTGGTTTGACTAGATTTGTTAACTATTGATCTCCAGAGATTTCCTAGAGCTGATAGATGTGTGCCACCACGCCTGGCATTTTATGTGGTTAATGAGATGAAAACTCAGATCCTCATGCTTCCATGGTAAGCACTCTACCCACTGAGCCATGTTGCCAAGTTTGATAACTCCACTTTCTTTTTAAATTTGTTTAAATTTTTAAATTGTATTTCAGAAAGAGAGAAGGAAAGAGAGAGAGAGAAAGAAAGGGAGAATACATATGAGAGAGAGGCCCTCTTGCTGCAGAAAATGAACTCAAGATATGATTTTGTTTGTCTAGCTTTACGTGGGTTTAGGGGAATTGAACCCCAACTGGCAGGCTTCCCAAGTGCGTAACTTTAGCTACTGAGCCGTCTCACTAACCTGAGAACTGCACCTTCTATAGTGGCTGTGTTGGAGATCTCTGTCTTGCAATCCTGTGATAGACCTCTGGGTGGCCATTTACAGCCTCTTCCTGGGTTATGTGCACCTAGCGGCATACGCCTTCCTCTCTCCTATTTCAGTATCCCTGAGGAATAGATGGATGGCTCCACCATGTGCTCTTCCCAGGATCCATGGAGAATAATTAGAGTCTTTGGCCTTGCACAGTCCTACTAGAAGCACAACTTACCCCAGTGACTTCCTGGGCAAGAGCCACAAATCATAGTTGCCAAGGTTCCTCAGCTGTAGGGAAAGTGTCCAACTTTTCCAAGAAGTATCTCATCTTAAATTCTTCAGCACCAGCTGTTGCTTTGAAACTTAGAAGCCTCTTGTTATCACTCTGAAAATACTTACAACTTCCTGATCTCCTTCCATCAGCTCCTGTGTTCTGTGCAAGAACATGGTTTGATCACCTTGTATTTTGAGATTTGTGTGATGAACTCCTGGCAGGGTGTCATTGAATTTTGTGCTGTCTCCCAACACCTAGTACAGTGTCTGCACTAGAGAGTAATCCTCCTACCTCTGCTTCCCAAGTACTGGGATGAAAAACTTGCGCCGCCACATGGGGTTTGATTTATTCATAATTGACTTGGTAAACTACAGTAGTTCACAGTTGATGAACATCGTCCTCCTGGCCTGACATGACACCTTCCTTGGCTACCTGAACTCGGAGCAGCTCTGATGACCCACACCAGATCTGCAAATGATGGACTTCAGAGGCCCCGCTCCTTCCTGAGGATTTATAAGCAGTAAAGAGTAGATGGGGAAATTGTAACCCCACCCTTCTCTAAGGATCTTTAGTCATTCGATGGCTGATATGATCCAGGGGCTTGAGGCCACGCCCCTCTCTGAAGATCTTTAGACAGTTAATGGTTGCTAAGGGGAGGGGTTTGAGGCCATACTGTTCTGTAGTAACTTGAATGTATGGCTCTGTAGATTTAGGTGTTTTATTAAAATTGTGCTTACAACTTCAGCCTCTAACAGGCAGATCTCTGCATGGGGTGGGGGTGTCCTGAAGTTCAGCCCTACTAGGTGTGTGGAGAGCAGTTGGAGCTCTGGCTCTTCCTGCTTGCTGGGGTTGGTGTTTGCTTGTTGTAGGTGGTTGCAGTCAGCTTGTAGTTGCTGCGCAGAAAGAACCCAAACTTGTGGAGGAATGGGTTTATTTGGCTTAGGGACTTCAGGGGAGACTTTATCCTGGCAGGGAAAACGATGGCATGAGCAGAGGGGTGGACATCACCTCCCCAACAGTTCTGCAAACAGTGGCAGGAAGGTGTGCCAAACACTGGCAAGGGGAAGCTGCCTTATAACCCCAAAAGCCCACCCCCAACAACACAGCTCCATCAAGGTTGTAAAATCCAAACTGCCATCAGCTGAGGATCGATTACCCAGAACACATTCATTTGTTTGTGGGGGACACCTGGATCAAACTGTGACATAGGCGTTTTCTCTCTGCTTGGATCTGTGGAGTAAACAGCTTCTTCCACCGCTGATGTATGCAGAAGAAATTCTTGTATATAGATGATAAAATTGCCATTGTGATGGTTAAGTTTATTTGTCAACTTGACCTGTGTAATAGTCCATAGTAATCTTGGGTGGGTCTCTGAGCTTGCCTGAGAAAGGATTGACAAAATCCTTTTGGGATTTTGGAGAAGGGAGGACCCTTCTCCAGAGTGAGCTCTTCCCCCAGAGTAGGTGGGCCTTCCAGAAGGGGACTAGATATAAGGAAGCTTGAGGAGAAGGGAACCTCTCTTCCTCCCCCCCTGCTGGTGCTGGTTCAATCTCTCTGCTTGGATTTATGAAAGGGGGCCAGCCTTTTCCTTCATTTTTGGAACTTCCCCTGCATTAGTTATTTCAATAAATACTTTCCTTCCCAAATTGTGTCTGGTTTGGAGATTCATCCCAGTGGCTAAGACAGCCATGTTTATAGTTCCTCTTCTTAAATTGTCCTTTCATTGCTATTTTAAAATAGTTACAGTTAGCTTGTATGGTGGAGGAGACTATCCTGAGACATTGCAACCCCCCACAACAACAACATACAACAACATACAGAGAAAAAAAACTGGTTAATTTGTGTATATTTCATAACCTCCTATTCTATGGACTGGTCCAGCTATCCCACTAAGGAGGGCCCCCAGCAAGTGGGGAGCATGGAAGAGGGAAATGGGGGTACCATCACAAGATTTACTCATATAATGTGTCATAGTCAGCCACACGCCATTGGGATGAATCTTCAAACCAGGCACAATTTGGGGGAGGAAAGTATTTATTGAAACTACAGATTGAGGGGAAGTTCAGTAACAGTAAAAGAGGCTGACCCTCTTTCACAGGTCCAAGCAGAGAAAGAAACACATCACCAACACCACACATACAACAGCAAACAGGCAGGAGCCAAGGAGAGAATTTCTTCCCCTTTATATATCGGCTTAGGGTGAGGTCTTGCAACCCTATCCCAGACTTAATGGCTTCCGGAGTCTCTGGAATTTCCTTCCTGCACTGCCCACATAGGAAATGATGTTTATTTCAAGCTTCTTTGAGCTTCCTTATATCCTGCCCCCTACTGAGAGGCTGCCTTCCTGTAAACATCCTCAGAGGCCCACCCAAGATTACTTGAAAGGTCAAGTTGACATCAAAACTTAACCATCACATTATATATCTAATTATTAACAATAAATAAGCTTATTAAAAATCCTTTGAATACATTGATCATACTATTTTAATTACAAGGATCACTTCTTTATTCCATTGTTTTTATTTCTACGTTTTTATTGCCATTTCCCTTTTTTTAAATTGATTGATCTTTTTAAATATTTTTTATTTATTCATTTTCAAGCAGAGAGAAAGTGAGAGAGAGAGATAGAGATAGAGAGAGAGACAGAGCATACCAGGGCCACGCCCTTGTGGGTCTGGCTTATGTGGGTACTGGGGAATTGAACCCAGGGTCTTAGGCACCATAGGCCCCCATTTTTTAAATTTTTTAAATCTTTTTAAAAATAATTTTATTTACCATTTCCCTTTTCTACTCACATTTATTTGATATTCTCTATTGTTTTGAAGGAGTTATGTTTATTTAGTGTTCATTTACTATGTTTTAAAGTGAATATTTTATTAACATTTTATACTATTTCTCAGAAATTAAAGGTTATATTTAATCTTTTTCTTTGGATTTTGGCTATTTACCACTGGACATATTAGGTTAATGTTCTAATTTTTAATATTTACTAGATATTATGTGTTATAGAATTGGTTTCCACATTATCCAAAATTTACTTAGGACAGAGCATAAGTTTTTTAAATGATTAGATTTTATTTTTGTTTCTGTTCTCATTAATTTCTAGTTTCATTATAAAGTATCAGAGAACATGGCCTATACAATTTCTGTGGTAAATAAGTTTAATCCTGTTTTTTATGTGGCTTGCTATATGATTTTATATGTCCTATACTTTATTAAATTAGGTTATTCTTACAGTTTCTTTTAAGAAGTACTCAATCTTTATAAGATATACAGTATCTTTGATTTAAAACTCAGAAGTAAAATTAAAAGCATGGATTACTTTTAATGGATGTGGCTCTATAAATAATCCAAACACTCCATCCTATCTGTTATTTTTCCTAATTACTACCATCCTGTATTAGAAGCAGATACTCTGAAAGATTTGAACCAACAAAGGTGCTTTTTAAACAAGTCCCCTCCCTTGTGTGCTGTGTTCTATCCTTAACTCCTATTCTGACATGCTTCTCTCTGGGTGTTCCTTTCACTTGATGACTTATGAAGAAACCCCTGGGCCCTCCCCCAGGGGACAGCCTCAATCACTGTTGTCACTATCTTTGTACACATGCCCCCTGGATCCCAGAATTCCTTAGGCAGCCAAAAGAAGGGAACACTTTCAGCCTTATTATATCTTTTTCTTACTGTCAGAGGAGGCAATGACTTTTATTTATTTGCTTGCCTTTGGAAAGAGGAGATGTGAAGGTCATCTGTAAGGATAGGATGCTCAATCTCTTGCTGTTAACCAAGAGGTTCCAGGCAACAGCCCTCAAACAACATTTCTCCAGTCTGCTTCCTGATGGGACCAGATTGTAAATAATGATTTTCTTTATGGAGACCTCATTCTCTCTTTAAATCCTGTGCTATTCAGAAATCTCACCCACACTGGAGAGCAGATATACAGTTTCTGAACAATCTTATGAGCTTAAGAGCAGAACTTATATAGAAAAAAAATCAGGGGCTGGAGAGATGGTTCAGCGGTTAAGGCACTTGCCTCCAGTGCCTAAGGCCCTGGGTTCAATTTCCCAGTATCCATATATGCCAGACCCACAAGGTGGTGGCCCTGGTGCTCTCCCCCCTCTCTCCCTTTCTCTCTTTCTCTCTCTATTTCTCTACTTAAAAATAAATATTTAAAAAATAAATAAATGAGAAAAGAAAAATATCACCAGATTTTCTTTCATAGAATTGAAGCATGTTGAGTTTTTAATTGAAAAAAATTAGGATTGAGCACATGAATTAGGTTGAAAGAGATACTCATGTAGGAATTTCATATAAAGAAGGAGTTTTGTTTAAGAATTGAAGAAAACACAAGGTTAGGCAAAGTTAGAATAAGCTTCTGTAAATTGTTTCACTCTTTAATATGTGTTGGGAGTCTTCAACTGGAAGAAAAGATAGAGAAAAATGAATGTTATTCAAACTTATCCATCTTTATCTATGTAACATTTGGTTATGTTTCTTGATATACCTATCAGAGTTATCATTACTAGGCATATATCTTTGTATTTTGTGATTTATTTTCTGGAAAACTGATATGTTCTTAACTTCTTAGGAATATAGTGTGAGGATTGGGCTCTGGAGGGATGCAGTACTTGCATGTGATGGCTAATTAAATCAATGAGTATTAAAACTCAAGTGGGGAAACTTCCAGGGCCTTTCATTACCCTTCACTATCACCTCCCAGTGTGAAATGTTACTTTCTCAAATGATTTTCTTTCTAATGAGGGAAGGAGTTTTTAATCCTCTTTAATAGGTACCCAGCTCTTCTTCCAGTGTCTTCATTTTGTGCATGTGTATTTGCCTGTGGTTTAGATGATACATGAAGATGTTTTCTTCCTGATCTAACATTTAGGGCTCTTGCTGTCTTATCTTTGATTTTGAACTCGAAATAACATAAGTGTAAAATCTTCTTTTACAGCGGCTCTAATTAGAGGAAATCGTAAAAACTGTGCTCAATTTTCTGGCTCCCTCGACTGGCTGATCAGCAGGTTGGAAAGACTAGAAGCTTCCTCTGGTATGTTTTCCAGTTGTCTTTCGGATGGCATTGTACTCTTGTTTCTCTTATTTCCTGTACCTCAAGACAAAGAAAAAGACTCTGATGTTCAGTGTAATGTGTTTTCTTTTTAATAGGTTAAATATTTTATTTATTGATCATGTCAGTATAATCTTTAGTAATGTCTGAATAGCAATATCACAATAGTTTGTCTATTTAAATTTATAAGAGAAGTCTAATTATGAAGTACTGAAAGCCACAAAACCACAGAATTCCCATTCTTTCTCAAATTGATAACTCCTAGTGTACTTGATAAGCAAAAAGGTTTTTTTTTTAATTCTTACTCTTCCCTTGTATTTAAAACAATCCAAAGATACAAAGGTATTTGGATAGTTTGGAGGGGTTGTTAGTTTTCCAAGTGATTTATCATCATGGAGCAGTTAATTTCTCATTGTTAGGGGAAAGCACCCTACCAGGAGCATTTTAGGGGTGGAAAGGGTTTATTTTGGTTTAGTGTTTTAAGGGAAAGCTTCATCGTGGCATTAGCAGAGACTGGCATCACATCATGCCATATAGGCTGAGAGAAAACAGCAAGAGTGAGCTAGCTACAGCCAGTGGGGCTGGATCAATAAACCTCACAGCCCACCCAAGTGACACACCTCCTCTAGTAGGGCCTCCCTTCCAAAGGCTCTACCAGCTGAGGACTAGGTATGAAGCTTAATCACAAACACAGGATTCTTTTAGGAACATTTTACATTCAAACTTCTCATCCAGGGTCTTTAGAACTGAAAGGAGAAAGGCTGGACCTCTTACCCAGGGTCTTTGTGACTGGGCATTTGGGCTTCCAAAACTGTGATAAATACAAAAATGGGAAGAAATTGATCAGACCCAAAGAATGGAGGATCACCCAAAGCACAGTCAGGTAACTGATGATCACTAGCACAGGTCTTTTTCACCACCTACTTTTCCTTTCATTCATTTTGCTTTCTCTCCACGACTCTTGATTTCCTACCACTTAAAATGGAACTCAAGGAGATACTGATAATTAAAATAATTACCTCTAACATTAACTGGCCTAAAGACTGTCCTCTATCTAGTATTATCACAGAGTAGTGGTGATGTCTTTTCAATATTCATATTCCTCTGAGAGATTTCTGCTTTGCCTCAATTTACTTGTCAAAAATTTCCCATGATTCTAGATCCTTTCATTTTTGTTGCTCACTGTGTGAGAGAGAAAACAATGCTCTTGCATGTGGAATAGAATAAAGTATGGTGAGCTGGAGTGGAGGTTTTTCCCTGTAGGGCTGGGAACTGGTGTGCTGGGGTCTGAGTCAAACAGCCTGAGTCTGCCAGATGAGAGCTGGCAGGTGCCTGCAAACCTCTGAAGGGATGGGTGTCACTCTGGAAGCTAGTTTGGTTACATTGACTATGTTTTTGCCTAAAGCATTTTGAATTGAGTCTCCTGTGGATGTCTGGGTCCCCAGTTGCCAGTTTCAGGCAGGCAGTGTGAAGTCCTATGTGTCTTATCAGAAGGCATTTGGATGATGTGAGGAAGTTTGACAATCTTAGTATTCCTGGACCTCACTCTCTTTTGTCATTTTTAGTTTTTGAGGTTGGAAAATATGGTTCTCAAAATCTTGGACTCCATCCTGGCTGGCCAGGTTGGTTGGGGAGAATGATTTCCAAGCTATGGTGTTCTGACCTGTGATATCAAATAACAGACTGGAAAAATGTTCCTTCACACAAATAGCCTTTAGGATTTTGAGACAGTGTTTTGTTTTGTGGGCTATGCTGGATTTGAATTTGTGATTTTCTCGCTTCAGTTTCCCAAGCGCTAGGATTGTTAGGCATGTGCCACCATGCTGGCCCACATAGAAGAGAGGTCTTCTCTCAGTTCTGCCATAACAGACATGCATAACCGCTGCTCATTGGCCATCTGCAGCCCACGTGGGAAGGGCACCCATAGATGGGAGAGGCACATACCTCTGTCATGGTGCAATGGAATTGATGTTGTTGCTATCATGGTTCCTTTCAAGCCACTAGGATTTTCTGTGATGTGTACCCAAACACCATATTTACAAAAGACTTCTTGATTTATATATCACAAGGTAACCTTTAGGAATCTAGTGAGTTATTGAGGACAATATCTTTGACTTCACCAGCACTCATATGTCCGGTATTATTTCATGCACCTTACAGATATTTATCATTTAATCCTCATAATGATATCATAAGGTAGGTGTCATTGTTCTCCCCTTCTTTTAGATGATGTTCAGAAAAATTTAGTGAGTAAGCCAAGACAGAGCCTGCTCTTGGGCTCCAGAAAGTCTGGCATAGTATCTCTGATGCTAACTAGACCCCTCTCAAGGTTCCAACAGAGTATGAGATTGTTAGAAGAAATTAAAGTGCATACAATTCCGTTAATGTGATATTCCCATGGTTTGAGAATCCTTTTTAGTAACAGATTTTTCTAATTAGAATTTTCTTGGACTTTATTTTGATGCCTTTAAAAAAATCTTTTCCCAAAAAAAAATCTTTTCCCTTGACCCTCTTGGTATACTCTTAAAGTCCTCAATTATATTTACACTCACATGTACCACCCAAGAAAGGCAATGAGAGCTAAAACAAATGTCCATAAACTTAACCCGTCGTCTGAAAACTCGGTAGGGATCCACAACACGCAACAATCAGGTTTCATCCTTTTGGAAGTTGACTTTGAGACAAGGATTCAAGGTCAATCTTATTTGGCACATGAGGAAACACAGGACAATAGAGATACAGGACGAGTGTGCCTGAGTGTTATGAATGGCGAGGGTGAGATAAACTCTTGATTATCTCATTATTGAGCAGCAAGGCTCAGAAGAGGCAGTTGAGCAGTGTGTGTGTGTGTGTGTGTGTGTGTGTGTGTGTGTGTATCTGACCATTAACAGCTGACCAGTGTCACTAGTGCATAAGGTTGTATAAAAGTATCTGACCAATATGTAAGATAGAGCAGACTAAATTTGGGGGGAAAATAAAAGTAAATTATATATTGTTCCAGGTTTCTGTGGATAATAGTTACTTTTCCCATTGCAATTTAAGGGGGTGAGGATTAATTTTGGATAACAGTTTGAGAGGTCTATAGCAGAGTTCAACATGGCAGGGCCTTGTGGAAATTGTTTGTTCCAAGGCACCACTCCAGAAGCAGAGAGAACTTTGGCCAGATGTGGGGTGGGGCTGTGGCCCTAAACCCCATTCTCAGTGGTCAACTTCCTCTAGCTAATCCAAAAACTCCCAGTAGTGCTCCACCTGCTGGGTTCCAAGTGTTCAAACAGGAGTGGAGACATTTCATGCTTAAACCATAACAATGTGTAGCTGAGTCTCTAAGCCAGAGCACATTGAGAAGCCAGAGGGTTGATATGCACAAGAGGAGTGGATGATGTGTTTCGGCAGCTGCCGGCAGCTAGTCAAGAGGAGGGGAGACTTTTGCTGAGTGTTATTTTCCATGCAGTCTGTCCCCTGCACAGTTTTAAAGTGAGGAAGGTGTTCTTGCTTAGGGGAACCTGTGAATTACTCTCCTGTGAAATGAATGGAGCCTGTAAGGAAGCTGCCAGGTGGTTTCACACTTGATCCTCACCAAAGCTGGAAAGAGATTTCAGGTAGTTTCAAATGCCAAAGTTTCACACTCTTGGGTGACACTACATGTAGTACCCCACCATGGGATAGTTTAAAGCTCCCAAAGTTGTCACAGTTCTTTCTTACAGAATTGAAGTTACAATGATCTGACTCAGTCTTTGGTGTATCGGAAGCCATCCTCCTATGTAGCTAGTGACATGTGAGCTGTTGAGGTAGAGAATAGGCTCATGGTGGGTTTTGGAGATCCACTATTATAGACATTGATGTGACACCAGCAATCTAAATAGCACTGAAGCCAAAAACAAACAGCATCAACAAAAAGAAACTGTTCATTGGAAGATATCCTCTTGGAGAAGGTAACTATTAGCTTTTGCTCTTCTGCTTTCCAGAAAGCCCACCCAGATATCGCCAAGGGATTATGTAACTAATTCATAGGATAAAATGAATTCAGAATAATGGTAACATTGCAGGCTATCTAAGGAATATACCTTATGACAATGCCTGGGATTGATACCTGTTTGTACCCTAACAGTGCACGCCAAAGTCAGCTATGTGGATCCTTGGTGCCCACTGATGCGATAAATGACTGTTTTCTTTTAATGTAATGATCCTGGGTCTTCAAGTCATATAAATTATGTCTTATGTTGAGTAATTAATTAGGAAGGCAGGGAAACAGTCAATTTTGTAGATATCCTGAATATTTGAATTAAAGTATTAACAAAAATGGAAAATGTGTAATTTGAAAGTCAGCACTTATTAAAATTTAAGCATTTTGAACTATGGAAGAAAAGTAGACATATTGCTATATACCTGCTTCCTTTCTCCCCAGAACATCAAGTTATAACTAGGAAAAATACCCAAAGACAGAGACTGAACAGTTTGCGTTTGGAAAGCTTCTTATATTTTGCTGCATTTTGTCAATAATGGAAACCATAGGAGAAAAACATCCTCCGATGTAAATCCCAAATGAAACAGAATTATTTTTAATAGAAAAAGAGAAAAAAAAGTATTCCAAGTTACCAGATCCCCTGACATCTTTATCTTTTTTTCAAAATACTTTTCTCAAAGCCAGTGGAGAGGCTAGAAAGCAAATTACATTTCAAGAAACTGGAAAATTTTTTACAATGAAAGAACTCTTCAACTATCTCACAGTTAGAGGGGAAGAAAGGGTGCAGTGCTGAGCGACTGTGTTGTCCTTTCCCATGGTTACCCCTCTGAGAGCATCACTCCTTTCTAGCAAGTAGCACTAAGCCTGAAAAGGAGATCACTTCTAGCTGGACTTGGCCTTGAAGATACAGATGGGTTCCTGCCGGCCTGCTTGTGGGTGGGTGGTACTTCCTGGATTGCACAATGGTTGATGAACACTTTGACTCCTAGATCATGTTCTGTTCATAAATATGACTGTAAATTCACAAAGATGCATTGAATTTCTTGTGTAGGGCTACCATGCTTCTTGTCAATTCTTCACCCATCTATGTGTGATTCTTAAGGACATCATTTGTGATTATTTTGTTTTATATTTTTGAAGGAAAAATGTTTATTTAGGGCTGGAGAGATAGCTCAATTCATTATTGCTTGCTTTGCAAGCATAAGGTCCTGAGTTCAATTGCCAATACCATGTTCACATCTGTAATCTCAACACTTGTTTATTAGACGGGAGGATTCCTAGGGCTTGCTGTCTTTCCAGTCATTTTAGCCTAATTGGTGAGCCAATGAGAAACCTTGTCTCAAGAGCAAGTGGGCAATATTCCTGAGGATGACAATCAAGGTTATTGTCCTTTGGCAATCCCCCCCATATTTACCCGCATGCATATAAAAATGAAAGAGAAAAAGAGTTTGCTTAGCTACTGCAAGATACACCAAGCTGTGCAGCAGCATGGATACCGCCCGCAGCCTGCATTGTGGTGGTTATGCTAACAGATGTCTGCTCATATGTCCAGGGAGACCGCCTTGTCCTAGAAATGTCTGTTTTTCTGCTGGCCATGGAAAGGAAGGGCCTGAAGCCAGACCTCCATCTGTGTCTGTGTCTGTGTCTGCCCTGGTTTATTTAAGGAGAGATGAGAGGTTGAGCTCTTAGAAGGCCCTGGGGCCATGGGTTCCATGGATCTGAAAGTGTGAGTCCCTGGAGGTGCTAATTTTGAACTTGAGAGAGGAACTTGATTTGATAGTCAACCCTGGTAAGCTGTAATTAACTCTCCTTTCAGAGTTTGGAGTTCAGAGTAGACACAGGCAAATGGTCAGGTACTAGTAGTTCCCTGGCCCCTGTTTGAGACTTTCCTATTGCTGGAGAGCTCTTGTGCCCCCCTGACAAGACTCCCCACAGGCCCAGCAGCCCAGGCTGTAACCACTGCAGGGTTTACAGGAGCCTGGTATTGGTCTTAAGGTTGTGGGGAGAAAAGTCCAACTTCAGTGTGTTCCCCCCATCTAACCCCATTTGCTTCTCTCTGTGGATGCAGCCACCATATCTCCCCAAACCCCAATTCCTGAAATTCTCTCTTGCTTCCTTAGATTTCTTAGTGTTAGAAGCCAGGATACCTGTAACCTGTGCCAGATTACTGCTTTCTGCTGACTGTATATGTCTTTCTGTCTCAGCCCTTGACTATGGCAACCACAAAGCTCTGGTGAGACATGGGAATGACAGAGGAAGTCCTGTCACAGACTCTGCTGAGGCTTAAGTTTCTTTTTTGAGCACAGGGTCAGAAACAGGCAGTTACTGAAATTACATTACATATACACGGCTGCTGATAGATACCTGTTCATTACCAATCTTTGATCTGGTTGAATTTTGCTCATGGCATTCTGGCTATTAAATAGTTTTATTAGTATATATTAATTGTACATGCTAATGGGTTTACTGTAACATTTTCATATATGTGTAAATGAATATTTTGATGATTTTTACCCACATACCCCTCTTACTCTTGGATCCCCTTTCTCTTACCAACTAGACCCCCCCTCTACAATTCATATTTTTATTTCTTTTTTCTTTTTTTTGTGACCTATTGAGTTTAGAGTTACTTACAGAAGCATAGGTGAGAGGTTATTTACAGGAGCATGGACAATTATGTGACCAGTGGCCACACCACTGAAGGAAAGTTTCTTCTTCATTCAATAACCATTACCTGCCTGTAGATCCTTAGGAGGGGTGGGAACTTGTAAGCCTCTCCCCCTTCCATAAAGCACTTTTGAAGGACCCAATTTTGTGTTGATATGTATAGTAATCATAATCACTGAGAATTCAAGTATCTAACTGGCATGTCACACCTGGAAGATAGCACATCATTCTTTATCGTGTAACTATCCTATGACCCTTTACCAGAAGATCAAGTTTAAGACAAAGGGTTTGTGACCTAGCCATAATTAACCTGAACTGATTAATCAGTATTTCCCTTGCTTTAAGAATTAATCTTTAAAGTACTGATATGTTTATGTCTTTGTACACTACCTTAAAGAGATTTTGATCAATTAATTACATCTGCTAACATTTTTATAGTTACTGACATTTTGGAGGGAGACGTATACTCCTTAGATTTTTTTTTAAACATTTGGATACTGCCTAGTTTTTCATCTTGTGGCAACGTAATCTTAAATGGATAAAGGTCATTGTGCTGAGAACATCATATGCTTCTTGAATATCCCTATTCTGAAAATCCAGAACCTTCGCTTCAGAAAATCCAAAACTTTTTGAGTACCAATAAGATAGTGATACACAGTCTTCATGTGCAAAACTATTTAGAACATGGTAGACAACTACTTCTAGGCAATGTGTATAATGTCTATGGGAAACATAAATGAATTGTGTGTTTTTAATGTAGGCTTTGTCCCTAGGATATCTCATTATGAATATATAAATATCCCTAAATCCAAAATGGTTCCAAAATCTAAAACAATTTTGGTCCCAATGTTTCAGGTAAGGGGTCCTCAATCTGTACTTGTTACTTTTCTGAATTCTTACTATTACAGAATAGGGTAGGATCTATTATGATTTCTACTGGAATATGGAAAATGTGAGGACAAGTAGCTTGGAGGTCACTTTTTTGAGATCAAAGGAAAGTAATTGTGGAAGATTGACCTTCTGCGTGATAAGCATTACAAGACCTGAGGTGAGGTCATTTTTTGTTCCTCATTTTGCTCTGACCCAAGAGCTGATAATACAGTGAATGGCCCACTGGATAGGCCAAATGATTAAAAATTAGTGGAAAAATAATAAGGCTTAATAATAGTATAGGAATATCTTGTAGTGTGTGTGATTTCAAGTCTAATATTAAAACATTAGGTTGTCATGCAGTTATTGCATCATGTGATGCCTTCAACTGGCATTCTCTCTTCTTAGCTGTCCACACACACACACACACACACACACACACACCAACCAAATACACCCCAACAAAACAGGCAGTGGGAAAAAGAGAAATTTCCTTCCCCTTAATATAGCCTTAGGGTGGGGTCTTGCAACCTTCCCCAGACTTGTTGGATTTCTGAGTCTCTGGAATTTCCTTCCTTCACAGCCCTCCCAGGCAGGGATATTCATGTCTAGCTTCCCTGAACTTTTTTACATCCTGCCCCCTACTGAGTGGGTTGCTTTCCTGTGAACATCCCCAGAGACCCACCCAAGATTACCAAAAAGGTCAAATTGACAACAAAATTTAACCATCACAGGCATTTAGTTATTTGTTTTAAAATTTTATTATTTATTTTTGTATGTTTGTGTGTGTGCATAGGCACACTAGGGTCTCCTGCTCCTGCAAATGAACACAAGATACATGGTTTTACATGGGTGTTAAAATAGAACTTGGGCCAGCAGGCTTTGTAAGAGGGCTATTTCCCCAGCCTCCTATAAGCATTTAAAGAGATGACATATAAACACTTTGAGTATTTCTCTGTCTTTCAACTCCTGATATTTGCTGTCAATGGGCTCGACCCTCCTGGTAAAAGAAGAGACCACTAAGCTTTCATTCAGCAACAACTAGGAAGTTTCTACCCTTTCTATTTCCTCATATATCCACACCCCAACCCCCAATACTTGACAGGGAGAAAATCTGAGTGCACCATGACTTGTATCTCAATGGCAGTTTAATTAGTGGAATGAAGCAACAGAAATGAGCCATTGTAGAAGGCTCTCAAGGGCACAGTCCTGTCCACAAATTAGTGCTTTCATGTGTGGCTCAGATCCTTTCTCTTACAGTGCACTATTCCTGTGCAGAAAGAGAAAAAAAAATTCTCTACAACTCCCTGGACCTTTGGCTCTCGTAGAGCTCACTGGGCCAGCTTTTTGCTATCTGATTTACAACCCACATTCTTTCCATGCTTTACTTTTTCTCATAAGCTCCTCTCAACCAGTGCTTTCTCTATTGCTTCACCATTGACTAAGTACTCAGTTCTTTTGGTTAACCTTCCACTATATTTTTGACTCATTTCTCCTGTGGCCTCAGGTACTTCCTTCTGTGTTTCTGCCTACATGGCCCTGCCTGTTTGTTCTGTGCCCCTCACCCAGGTCTACTGCATTGGGCTAAGGACTTTCTCCTGGGTTTCCCAATCTGACTGAATTTTCTTCCATTTCTTCATGCAGATCAGCTGTCTTCCTTGCATGCTCCTGATGCTAAGTGTCCTGCTTTCTGCCTTTCTCTTTCTTTCATGCCTGAATTTTAATCTCTGCTCACAGAGAAGCCTATTTGTAATTCTTTCCTCTCTTCCCCTTGTATTTAAATTTATTTGACTTTCATATTATTTATTTCTGCAACTATAACAACAGGCTTTAATCCTACCCCTGTTCCAAATGCCTCATATATATTCTTCTCATGGCAGTTGTATGTACCGACATTAGGTCTATTTTACAGATGCGGACATGAGCATACAAAGAGGTTCAGTGATGTGCTGAAAACATACCAGACTCACATCTGGGCACAGTGGCTGGGGCCACATTTGTAATATAACAGAATAATAATGTCACCTCATTTAATGGTAAATCCCACATCTACCACACCCTCCTTGGAAGGAGTGGCAGCCACTGCACACCTGATTGGTTGCTGCCTCCAGAAGCAATCTTAAGTGCTTTGGACAGCTTTGGCCTACTTACTTCGTGTCCTGTGTGGGATCCTGTTCTCTCTCAGCTATTCCCACTTTATTCCCCCAGCTTTCTTGTTTTCCCTTTGGATGTTTAAATGTTATCATCCAGGACTAATACACATAATTTTTTCTTTCCAATTCTTTCAGTGAACTCTGGGGGTACAGACGAGGCACACCTGTGGTTTGAATAATTAGTAATTTCCAGTGGTCTGATTGCAGCCTTCACAGATCCCACAGCCGAGGCCTATGGTGGTTTGATTCAGGTGTCCCCCATAAATCTATGTGTTCTGAATGCTTGGTCCCCAGCTGATGACAATTTGGGGAATTAGAACCTTGTTGGAGATGTGTTGTTGGGAGTAGGTTTATGTGTTTCATAGCCAGCTTCCCCTTGCCAGTGTTTGGCACTCTCTCCTGTTGCATTTGTCCAACTGATGTTGGCTAGGATGTGATGTCCAACCTCTGCTTATGCCATCATTTTTCCTGACATCATGGGGCTTCCCCTTGAGTCTGTGAGCCAAAGTAAACCCTTTCCTTCCACAAGCTTCTTTTGGTCAGGTTCTTTTTGCAGCAATGAGAAGATAACTGCAATAGGTCCCTCACTGCAGATTTTCCTTGTGTGTCCCTGATATTTCCTTCTGGGAGGGAAGTAAAATTCATTCTAATCCACACTGGAGTATTCCTGTTTTCTTACCTCTAGTTTGGACCAAGGTTACCAATGATAATTATATACTATATACATGCCTATTGGCTCTCAGGAAAACAGGATTGATAGGTTGGCTGCATGAGTTGAATAATTCTAGACATATGACACAGATACAGTGACAATTGACATTACTTCCTATATCTACTAGGGTCTTCCTATAAGAATCATAATGCTCATTTCATAGAAGTGATGGTTACTGAAAGAAAAGTTTACTACTAACCCATCAAAAACTAGGGCTAAACCACTATGCATGATCTTCTGGTCTTTTAAAAATATTTATTTAAAAATGATAACTTATACATGATTGTGACCATAACATAAATCTAATTTTCTGAAGATTGACATTACATATTATATAGATCTGTACTTTTATTCTTTTTCTTTTTTTGTTGTTTTTTTTTTAAAGAAGGGTCTCTCTCTAGCCCAGGCTGACCTAGAATTCACTTTGTAGTCTTAGGGTGGCCTTGAACTCACAGCAATCTTCCTACCTCTGCATCCAAGTGCTGGGATTAAAGGCATGTGTCACCACACCTGTTATATATCTATTCTTAAAGTTTTTTATTAAAAAAATTTGTTATAATTTGTAAAATCCAGTTGCTTTGCCTTGCTGGGTTTTGTAATTAAATTGCTGGGGTTTTTTTGAAAATTTTAGCCATTTATTCTTATTTGATTCCAGGACTTCTAATGATATGGAAATTTCTGAGAGCATTGGAGCTATTTTTGACTCTTGGGTGGACATTTAACTCAGGAGTTAGGGTCAGACACTCATGGCCACGCAAAACCTCTACTAAGTCAATGGCTTCCAGATTCTTGTGAGGTGAATTTGATGAATGAAATCTATGGACTACGGAGGGTGAATTTAGAAAGATATTATCATAGAGCTTAATAGAAAAAAAGAATGTAGAGCTCCTGTATAACATGCGGGAGGAGAGGTCCCCAGAAACAGGATACTGTTAGACAAGACTTAAAAAAAATCTGAAAGCTTCTGATTTGGGAGGGGTCCTGCACAAGTAATCTGCATGGTAACTCAGCTCAGGGTTTCTTATAGGATTAAGGCTTCACTGGATTGGAGGATGAGCTGTCCAATTACCATGCCAGATATGTTGCCCCTTTGAAGTCTTAGTCAAATTTGATTTATGTCTCTATTTTTATTTTCAAATAAACAAAGCTTTTCTCTTATAAATCTAAAGGAAAATAGAATGATCTCTCTGGATTAGGGCACACAATTGCCAAATAATACTTTTTAATGTTAAAACGCTTCATGAGACTCTCTAAGATACCTGTCCCATCCTGTGCTCACTCTGCACACCAGCAGGGCTGGTGTATCACTTATGCTCTGTTAGATCCTTCCCACCTTCATGTTTTCTTACATACTTCCTTCAGGTAGATTCACCAGCTGCCTCAATTAACTCTCTATCTCAGTGTTTGCCTCTTCCTCCCTCTACTTGGATATCACCATCATTAATATTGGTACCTTCTTACAAATAACACCTGGCATCTCTCACAGTTCCCTATGACAAACATGTTAGGTACAAACTAATTATATATCAGTGAACACTGAACACAGTCAAATGAAAAGGGAAGAAACTGGTTACTGTAGCCTCAATAGTCCCTTTTCCCCTTTTATCTTTAGGGATTCTGGAAGTTCTGCACTGTGTGCTAGTGGAAAGCCCAGAGGCTCTGAATATTATTAAAGAAGGACATATCAAATCCATTATCTCACTGTTAGATAAGCATGGACGAAACCACAAAGTAAGTAAACTATTTTATTTCTACAATTGAATTCTGAAATCATTGCTTTATGTATATTTAAGAAGGGCAAGAGAAAGGAATTTGAATGCTTTTATTGTAAGGAAATGATACATTTTTGAGGAGATAGACACATTTATCATGATTTGAACATTATAAAACATAGACATGTACCCTATTAATATGTGTAAGTTTTGCTTTTATGTGTCACATAAAAGTAAATTTTTAGGACTAGGGAAATGACTCAGTCGTGAAAGGTACTTGTTTGCAAAGTCTGCTGGCCTGGGTTTAATTTCTCAGTACCATATATAGCCAGATGCACAAAGTGTTAGATGCACCTCGACTTTGTTTTCAGCAGCAAGTGGTACTGGTATGTCCATATTCTATTTTCTTTCTCTCTCTCTCTCTTTCTCTTTCTCTCAAAAAATATTTTAAAATAAATTTTGAAGGGTTGGGGTGATGCCTCAGCACTTAAAGGTGCTTGCTTATGAAGCCTGCCAGCCAATTTCAATTCTGAAGCCACCCACATAAATCAGAACACCCCCCTCAAAAAAAAAGCAGTGCATGCATCTGGTGTTCCTTTGCAGAGGCAAGAGGGGGAAATAATTTTTAAAGTAAATAAAAAATAAAATAAAGCTAAAATAAGATCACTTTTCAAAAATATGTTAAATTTTTTTGATTGTTTGATTTTTGAGGTAGGGTCTCACTCTAGCCCAGGCTAATCTGGAATTAACTATATAGTGTCGGGGTGGCCTCAAACTCACTGTGATACTCCTACCATAACCCAAAGTGCTTGGATTAAAGGTGTGCTCCACCAAGCCTGGCTACAAATATGTTGAATTTTTCACGGAGTAATATTATTTAGTGTTTATTGATAGTATCCCTAGAATCCGTGGGCACATGAACAGTTCTCAGTTTGTATGTGAAGGAAAGTTGGAGAGTCAGTGGGACATATCCTGACAGCTAAGTGACAGTCAGACATTGCTGGAAGGGATGGGCTTCTTTCTGAAGAGAACTACCAACCAGCTGGGAGTGATTTCTTACTTCAGGTTCTGGATGTCTTGTGCTCACTGTGTGTTTGCCATGGTGTCGCTGTCCGCTCCAACCAGCATCTCATCTGTGACAATCTCCTGCCAGGACGAGATCTCTTATTGCAGACTCGTCTTGTGAATCATGTCAGTAGGTAAGTGCAGATGGATATTGTCATGAATCCATAACATAACCATTGAGTTTTTGATCGACCTCCGTATCTAAGATAGTAGGTAGTCCACTTGTGTTAATAGGATCTTTCTTAAACAAGTGTTGATTTCTACCAAGCAGATGGGAAAATTATGATAATAGATAAACTGAGCAAAATATGGGCTTAAACACAGATATAAGAGCTTTAGTTTAAGTTCATATGTAGATGATCACTGTCATGTTCAGGAGCAAGTAGCAATTATACAGGGATATAGTTGTATATAGTTGCTGTCAACAGTGAGGAGGCAGAAATAGCTCCACACTGTTGTACTCAGCAGCCTGAGGGGTTCCCTGAATACTTTAGGGACCTTGGCTCAGGCAAACCCAGGATGTTGGCTTAAATGCTGAAAAGAATTTCAGAATTAATTATTAAACAGAATTGGAGATATTGCTAAGAGACATTAAGAAAGACACTGGAAAGGAGAATGTAAGCATGCCTGAGAGCAAGGATGTGGGCTCCTCTGAGAGACAGGGTCATTTCTCGTGTTCTGGTGGCGACTGCACATGATTGTGGAATGTTTGGAATTGCATTACTCTTGGTGTTTCTAGGGGACCCTCCCCTCTTCTACCTCTCTTTCCCTCTGTAGCAGCTGTTGAGACAAAACAGAAGCAGCTTATGTAAGGAAAGGGTTTATTTTAGCTTGTAGTTATGAGGGGAATTTTATTCATGGCAGGGGAAATTTAGCAGGAGCAGGAAGCTGGCTCACATCATCATATATCAGCAACAGGGAAGAAGCAGTAAGAGTGAGCTAGCTAGCAATGGCAAGGGGACTGAATTATAAAATCCCA
The DNA here is from genome assembly GCA_004024765.1 of Zapus hudsonius. Taxonomy (NCBI): domain Eukaryota; kingdom Metazoa; phylum Chordata; class Mammalia; order Rodentia; family Dipodidae; genus Zapus; species Zapus hudsonius. Next base: position 1,152 of record PVHP010016142.1, on the reverse strand, counting down.
AGACCTACCCTGGTGACACACTTCCTCCTGCAAGGCTCTGCCCTCCAAGGTTCCAATGTCTGGGGTTAAATATGAGGCTTAATAATACACATCTGAGGCTATGGGGGAGTTTACATTTAAACCACCACACTCTCTTTGATAGTTGAGGTTATAAGGTGGCTCTTAGAAGGAGGTACCTTGGGTGGGATTACCATCTGATGAGATAAAACTAGAAGTCACTAGGGTTGCCCAAGGGCTGTTTGGACATGGCTTTGCTGTTAATGAATGTTCAGGTGAGATTCCTGGAAAATTATAGATTTATAGCTGGGAAAGAGAGAAAAGCCTCAAGTGGTTAGAATTATTGCTTCTCTGCTGGTTAGGGGCTTTGTCCAGAATCCTGAAGGGTACCTTTTTGTCCTCTGTTCCCAAAGTTTTCTCTATCTCTCCATCATGCTCATATGTGTTTTCTCTCTTCTTAGAATGTAACTAAAAACACTGTACTTTAATATCTCCTGGGTGAGCCCACAACATATAAAAAAATAGAGTGCCCCAAATATAAATTTTATGCTGAATAGCTAGTAAAATGATGTTTTCTATCAGATGTGCCTTTAAAGGTGCCTAATATTCATCCAGTGTCCCATACAAGGTACTGTGTCAGGGTATAACCAGAGTTTTGGGTTATATATAATATACCAATATACCAATGCACCAATAAACTTAGGGTGGCCTGAATACTTATGAATTTAAAGAATTAAAATCCATAGAGCAGAGGATAAGACTTAAAGAGATTTTATTAGATTAAGAGAAGACAAATAGAGAGAGTCCCTGCCAAGTGGAAGGCAGGTGGGGGCAGAGAGCACACATGGGAATAGAGGTCTCCTCCCCAGTGGCAGAGATGAAGGGGCCTTACCAGAACAGAACCTGGAGCTCAGGAGAGGTGAAAAGCCAGGAGACCTGCCTATCTTGTAAGCATCTGTTCTTAATCTTAGTGTGTTGAGTTTTATCCTCCATGCAGGTGAGCCTGAGAGAGAGCTCATTGGTGTGGGCTCAGGAAGGGGTTGGTACACCTGGGTGGGAGTGAGAAAGAGCAAGAGCTGATTGGATGAGACTGGGTCAGATGCTGAATTCCAGCTCTGCTGGAGCAGGCAGGTGTTGTTGCATCTTTGTCGTTCC